>PVIU01003324.1:0-147982 GCA_004026605.1 Ondatra zibethicus | reverse complement strand
TTCTTCTTTGACCCATTGATGATTCAGATGAGCACTGTTTAATTTCCATGTGTTTGTGGGCTTTCTGGAATTAGTATTGCTGTTGACTTCTAGTTTTAAAGCATGGTGATCTGATAAGGTACATTGGGTTATTCCAATTTTTTTGTATTTGTTGAGGTTTGTTTTGTTACCGAGTATATGGTCAATTTTTGAGAAGGTTCCATGAGGTGCTGAGAAGAAGGTATATTCTTTTCTGTTTGGATGGAATATTCTATAGATGTCTGTTAAGTCCATTTGAGACATAACATCTTTTAGATCTCTTATTTCTCTGTTCATTTTTTGTCTGATTGACCTGTCCAGTGGTGAGAGGGGAGTGTTGAAGTCTCACACTATCAGTGTGTGGGGTTTAATATATGATTTAAGCTTTCAAAGTGTTTCTTTGACAGATGAAGGTGCCCTTGTATTTGGAGCATAGATGTTCAATATTGAAATTTCTCTTGATGGATTTTCCCTGTGACTAATATGAAATATCCTTCTTTGTCTCTTTTGACTGATTTTAGCTTGAAGTCTATTTTGTTAGATATTAGGATAGATACACCTCCTTGTTTCTTAGGCCCATTTGATTGGAATATTTTTTCCCAACCTTTTACTTTGAGATGATGTCTGTCTTTGAGGTTGAGATGCATTTCTTGTATGCAGAAGAAGGATGGGTTCTGTTTTTGTTTCCAATCTGTTAGCCTGTGCCTTTTTATGGGTGAGTTGAGTCCATTTACATTTAGGGATATTAATGACCAGTGGTTCCTATCTCCTGTTAATTTGGTTTTCTTCGTTGGTGATGTTATTTTATGTGTTTTTTTTTTCCTTCTTCGGGATTTGTTGTAATTAGATCATCAATTGTATGTGTTTTTGTTGGTGTAGCCATCTTGCTTGGGTTGGAGATTTCCTTCTAGTATTTTGTATAGGGCTGGGTTTGTGGTTAGGTATTGGTGAAATCTAGATTTGTCATGGAATATCTTGTTTTGTCCTTCTATGGGGATCGAAAGTTTTGCTGGGTATAGTAGCCTGGGCTGGCATCCATGGTCTCTCAATTTCTGCATAATGTTTGACCATGACCTTCTGGCTTTCATTGTCTCCACTGAGAAGTCAGGTGTAATTCTGATAGGTCTACCTTTATATGTTATTTGTCCTTTTTCCTTTGCAGCTCTTAATATTCTTTCTTTACTCTATGTTTAGTGTTTTGATTATTATGTGGCAAGAGGACTTTTTTTTGGATCCAGTCTATTTGGTGTTCTGTAAGCTTCTTGTATCTTCATAGGCAAGTCTTTCTTTAGGTAGGGAAAGTTTTCTTCTATGATTTTGTTAAATATATTTTCTGTGCCCTTGAGTTGACTTTCTTCTCCTTCTTCTATACCTATTATTCTAAGATTTGGCCTTTTTATATTGTCCCATATTTCCTGGATATTTTGGGTTAGTCTTTTGTTAGATTTAATGTTTCCTTTAACTGATGAGTCTATTTCCTCTATTTTATCTTCCGTGCTTGAGATTCTCTCTTCCGTTTCTTGTATTCTGTTGTTTGTACTTGCGTTTGTGGTTCCTGTTCTTTTCCACATGATTTCTGTTTCTATAAGTCCTTCTGCTTGTGTTTTCTTTATTTTTTCTATCTCAGAATAGTTTCTGTTATATGTTTGAGTGCTTTTTCTTGGTTTTCTTTAAGTGATCTGGTGATATCTTCCAATTTTTTGTTTGTTTTTTCTTCCATTTCTTTAAGGTAATTTCTCAATTCATCTTTAATAATTTCAGATATTCTCTTGTGGTTATTTTTTAGATCATTTTCTTCTGGGTCATCCAGATTTGGTTGTTCCAGGCTTACTTTTGTAGGGTCTTTGGGTTTCACTGGTATTGTGTTGTTCTTTGTGGTGTAGCTTGTGATCCTACCTTTTCTTCTCATCTTTTCCTCTAATAGGTGTGGATAGTGGTGTCTAAGATTCTGTTGAATAATTTCCTATGTGTCAGTAGATCCAAAGCTAAGATCGTTTTCCTAGTGGTACAGTCAGTGTCCCAATTCGAGTTACTTTGTTGGTTATTCCTGTTCCTGGAGGTAGCTCAGTGTTCCCGTATTTTGATCTGCTCTCTTGGAGTTTGCTGTCTCAAGCCTACTTTGGTCTAGGCTGCTGGCTTTGATCTGTTTCTGTAAATCTTGGTCTGGATCTCCTCTTGTAGATGTCCCTGGCTTGGAGTTAGACCTGTTCTGGTGGAGATCGCTGGCTCTGGATCTGGTCGCTGGGTCAATCCTGATCCACTCGAGTCCCGGGACCGGGTTGACTCCTATCTTCTGCTACTGGTGGAGCCCGTTCTCTCCTTGTCCTGGGTAGCCGGTTCAGTCCCACTCAGGTTCCGGTGGAGGTCGCGGGCTCTGAGTCAGGTCGTTGGCTCAATCAGTGTCCCAGGACTGGGTTGGCTCCCAGGGCTGGATTTGCTCCTGGCTTCTGCCCCAGGTAGAGCTTGTTTCCTCGGCTCTCTCTGTCCTAGGAGTCTCGTTCAATTCCACTCCTGTGGGATTTGTTGCCCAAGGTGGAATTCCTTGCCTCCGGGCAATTACTAGCTTTGACCTGTAACTGTAAGTCCTAGGCTGGGTTCCCTCCTGCAGAAGCTCCTGGGTTGGAGTTGGGCCTGGGAAGGGTTCCAGTCTACTGCCTGGGAGGTTCTAGACTCGGGTGTGCCCGAATCAGCAGGGGACCTGCTTGCTTCCTCAGAGCCTCTGTTCATTAAAACATCCCCAGGAGAGGCAGAGGCAAGGACGGGATCTGAAGCCACTGGACATGCATCCTACAGAGGTTGTGCATCTACAGAGGTACGTGCTCAGTTCTACAAATTGGTTTTCAAAAGCAGACGCAAGACTTTCTAATGACTTCATCCGATAAACCACCAGGCAACCAAATAACTGATGATATTCATCACTATTCATTGGAATGTTCTTGACCACAAAAAGACCCCCCCAGGAAAAGTAACATTTAAAGCCTACCATCAAAATGCTGCCAAGAATACAGAGCACTAGGACTCCATGCAATGACAACCATTTTGGAAAACTCTTTGACAGAATCTATCAAAGCTTTAATCTAGGAATTCTACTTTTGGGACCACACAATAAAAACATGCACCATAAGACAAAGGTAAGCATATGCCCGGCGCCATATCTGTAAGAGCACTAATCAGGAAAGAACTTCAATACCTATGGGAATAACACTGACATGAATGCACTAACACAGAGATTACCATATACTACAGCAGTGAACAAATGGCTGCTTCAAACAGCAATCACAGGGAATTCTCATGGACACAACACCAAAAGGCTAGACAATAAAGATTACTGTATTTATATAAAGTATTATTTACATATCTTTCATTCACACAAAGATAAAGCAGCAAAATGAAGCTATTTTTACAATGACATTACCTTTAAAAGAGAGACAATAAGTGTTACAGTCCTATTAACATTTGACTAACAGGTTTTCTGACTTTTGTCAGGTTCCCCTCCCCCCAAAAAAGAAAGAAAGAGAGATGACAGTAAGAAGGATAAAAAGCAACATTTGAAATATGCTTTGTGTATTTTTTGGGGTGGTGTCATATTTCTTCTTCACATTACAAAATAAACAGGCTACACTCAGTGTATTTTATGTTAGTGACATTTAAAAGTAGAGTTGATAATAGAAAGCTATTATAGGTTCATTATATAAATAATGATAATAACAAATAAAAAAAAGGAAATGGGTGAGGTTTATAAATCTACCTTGCTTGTAAAGTAACTAAAAAATAGTTTGCTGGGTGGTGGTGGTACAAGCCTTTAATCCCAGCACTTGGGAGGCAGAGGCATGTGGATCTCAGTGAGTTCAAGGCTAGCCTGGGCTACAGAGTGAATTCCAGGACCGCCAGGATAGTTACACTGAGAAACAGTGTCTCAAAAAAAAAAAAAAGTTTAAGAACTGAGCGTCATTTCATGATGCTAACAGCTACTAGAGAGAGAGTCTCTCTCACGCCCATAGGCCCTTAGCTGTGGGGAAACCCTAACTACTGAGAGCCTCCCCTCCCCTCCCCTTCCCTTCCCGTATCCTGCTGAGCCCACATTTTTAAAATGTCTTAAACACACAAAAAAATGGTTGACAAGGACTGAGTAAGTCTTAGTCTATTGCTTGATGCTACTGATAATTCAGAGTTTAAATCTTACCTGAAAGATCCTCCTTGGTACTCCTCAGGTAACAATTTCCCATCTCTTGCTTTCTTCGACAGAACCTGAGGAAAGAACAGAGCACAACAATGAAATCACATTCTATAATTGCATAACCGGAGATCTTTGTACAGGGTAAGTGGTAGATGTTTAAACACTTGTCTAACACATTTACAGGAAGCTTGAGAACAGACAATCCGAGAAGGCAAAGCTCAACAAAGTTCCTTGAAAGCTTCCGGGCTCTCAGTTTGCCATGTACCCACATTGTGCAATGGTCCTGTGCCTTCTATACACAACACTTTATACGTTGCTTATAAAGCTTTCTCCTTGTACCACAAAAATATTAAAGTAGGCATTCTTGCCCATCCAGTAGGTTTGAAACAGCGAGAAAAGGGAAATGGACGCCACAGAAGGCCTTGAAGGGAGCACGAGAACTGATATAAACAAGGAGAAGGCACCAGCCAGGCGAGGCACCAGGAGGAGCTGTCACTGCCAGCATGAGTCCTAGGCCAACCTGCCCAAGATCCAGGGCCCCTCAAAAAGACGGCTCCCGCCTGCAGGCAGAGCGCCAGTCTCCTCACAGCTTCTTACTAGCTGCCTGAAGCCCGACCCTCACAGTCTATGGTGGAAGACTGGAAACTCAGGCCTCTCTGTTCTTAACTTTCTGTCTCAGGCTCTCAACCTTGAGCCACAAGACTTGTCTACCAGTCAGAGCACTAGCGCCGGAAGACAATCCTTTCAGTCCAGTCACTCTCAAGTCTGGGTGTAACTGTTGACTCTTCAGGTATGTTCATCTGCTCATTTCTTTAATATGGAATATGTTTTTTGTTTGTTTGTTTTTTAAGAAAATATTACTGATTTAGAGGAACAATGGCCTCACCACCACCACCAAACAACTGAGTGGGAAGCAGAAAGCTTAGCTGCTGGCAGCACAGGCTTCTCCTCTAGAACCCAGCCGACGGGGTTAAACGAGAGAGCCATCATTTAACAGCACAGGGCTTACACAAATTATTTAAGTGTTTTCCTTATCAGTTTATCTATCTCATGGAATTATTATTTTGCCCCTGGTAGGATGTCTTTAAAGAGAACTGGGGAGAATATATATGAAAGGCTTACAACAAAAGCTGACACACAGGGCTGGCACGGTGGTACACAACTTTAGTCCCAGCACTTGACAGGAAGGCAGTAGTGAGGCCGAGGCCAGTCTGGTCTAAGATAGCCAGGGCTATATGAAGACAACCTTTTCAAAGGGGGGGGGGCAAAGCTGACACACAGAATGCCAGCTGTTGTTATTCCAGGCATTGTTGTCACTGTTAATTATACAAACACTTAGAATTCTATAACAAGATTGTAAAGCATTCATTTAAGAGATAGCCATACTGGTTTATATAGTCAAAAAAATGATTTTACTTCTAGAATTAAAATCATTCTAAGTTTTCTTTCTGCTCAAACACAAAAGCATTATACTTTGGAACAAGCCACAGTATAAAATCTTCACATATAAATGGCAACAAAATAGCTGCTGAAAAGTGGTATTTTTCCAAAACCGGAACTTGGCTCGCCTTTCCCGGAGGGTAAGGCGCCAGAATCCACGGCACAAGCAAAGGCGGGACCACGCACTCATTACCAGCAGAGCTGCAGCTGAGTCCCACGACTGGTCAGATCTAGCTCAGTACCTAGCTTCGTGTCTGGTTCCCATCAGATCACGAGTGGCACATGACCCGGGCTGCGGCAGCTGCGCCTTCTGCTCAGAACACCTGAAAGGCGCTGCAACTACTTCCTCATCTCCTACGTTAAGTTTCTTTCAAATGCAAGGAGCAGAGAATGCTAGCATAGCTGTTTGTGGTATTACAGTAGTAAAACTTGTCAAATTGCTCAGAACCAATGAAATCTAAAATAGTTAAAATTTAATGCATATAAAGATGGGAAAATCCCAGCTCTACAGATCGTAACTTCCACCTAGCATTTTAGAAATGTTATTTTAACACTTAGTCTCATTTCACCTTCATGACACTGAAGTACATGTTTCTCAATAGTGCTGAAATCCTTGATCAATAACACTCATGAACAGTATTCCCCGACCCTACAGCTTCGCATTGCAGCACTTCAGTTACCCTGTGGCCAACCCACGGGCTGAGAATATTAAATGAAAATCTCTAGATATGAATAGTAATTTTGAAATTACATGCTGTTCTGAATAGCATGCTGAAACAATGGAGCTATACAAAGCATGCACTGCCTCTCTGGTCCAGCGTTCTTATGCTGTATACACCACTCGTCCATAAGACACTGAGCCCACCAGATCAAGTCTCCTGGCATCACCACAGTGCTCACGTTCACCTAATTCATAATGTACTTAAAAATTGTTTCCAATGGGCAAGATTAATGGTGCTGGCATTTTATTACATGATATCATTATAACTGCTCTACTTCAGCACTATTGTTAACATGAATTAAGTGTTGCACAAGTCTGTATGTACAGGAAAAAGTACATATGGACTGTTTTGGGGCGTTTACGAGGGAGCCTTGGAATGTATCCCTTGTGGGCAAGAAGAAACAACTTATGTTATATCCCAGAAAAGCCGTCTATTAGCTTTGACTTTTAAACTGACCTAACTAGTCCAACCTTCCAAATGAGAAAAATGGTTGCACTTCAACCCATACCGAAAGATGTTGCAAACCTTTTCAAGGAAGAACGAAGAACTAAAAATGTTAGATCCACTAAACTCACCTTTAATTATGTATCATTCAGTGATGAGCAGGGCTGTGGAAGTGTAAGCCAAATAAACTCTTTCCTCCCCAGTTTGCTTTTTGGTTATGGTGTTTCATTGCAGCAATAGAAACCCTAACTAAGATAATCTTTAATACTGAATTTTGGACTTTGAAAAATTAAAGTTTTACCCAGAACATAAATGAAGCTGACTTCTAATTTTTCTATACATTAGTTTTAAATTTTTTGAATATTAAATTTCCTTAAAATAGGTAATGCCTTGAGAAAAGCTGAAAACCTAAATATGTAAGAGAGACACTTGAGATCACTACCCCTCCCCACAAAAACCTGATCACGTTAAGAATCTCAGAAGAGGGGTTGAGAGAGGGCTCCATGGTTAAGAGTGGGTGCTGCTCTTGTAGAGAACTGGGACTTGTAGCCAAGCACCCACATTCTCAACTGCCTACAACTCCAGCTCCAGGGTACCTGGACACCTTTCTCTGGCCTGAGGGCACACACCCGTACTCACACATGGACATACCCTCCCCTAACATACATACACATAAAAAAAAAGCCTCTCAGCAGGTGCTAAGATGAAAACAGCCCGTCATCTGAGAGTGGTCTTCAGGACACACACCTTTACAGAGTCAGCGATCTCCTGTACACCCTTAGCAGCTGCATCTTTGATGATCGGTGTAATTAAACCTTTATCTGTTGCCACAGCCACTGAAATGTCAACAGAGGGCAGCTGCTTTGGGCCTTCTCCATCCCAGCTGACATTAACCCCAGGCATTTGCTGCAAGTAGAAAAACAATATGCTAAGAAGGAAGCAGCTTGGAATTAAAGCAGTCAGAGAAATACGGTTTACATTATGGTGCACGTGGATACAGCTGGACAGAAAGAGATACATAAAACTTCGGTTTGGGAAAAAATGGCATGGCTCACCACTGATTACTACTCATCTTTGGGAAGAACAAACACTTTTTGGCAGTATAACTGGGACAACTCTGATGATACACATGTTTTGAACTACATGACCAATATGAACGGAAAACAGTAGTGATATTCCACTACGCTCCTCTGTCATGAGCGCTCATCTCGCCGGCATAACTCTGTAGCACACATTAAGCTTTCAGTCCATGAGTCCTCTAAACCCAGCTCCCCGAGCACCACAAACAGGAGGCAGACATTACAGATGCACAGGCACACAGTTAATGGAAAGATAACTACCTGAAGGATAAAAAGAATATACAAAATGACTAAATGCTGGAAGGTATGTAGTGATGTTGCCAAATATCACGGGACGAAAACAGTGCTGAATACAGAAATCAAAAGCCAGCTTCTCTTCTCAGAAACTGTCTGCTTTCACAGAGTAAGGCCCAAGCATCCAGGCATGCTATTTACCGCAGGCAGAGCGGCCGCCTCCGCTCTGCCTGTCTCGCTGCGCTTGTGCCACTCTGCTGGGATCGACATTCTCACTCTACGTAGATTCTCGTTTTTACGCCTTTACACTGTAATTAGTCCATCATTCTTAGAACCTCTCCGTATTATCCATTCACAACAATGCCACAACATTAAAATAGGAAAAAACAAAGTCCTAATCCCTCAAAAGATCCCAAATTCTTCAGATAATACAAAAAACAAAAAACAAGGGGTCAGAGAGATGGCTCAGGCTGAGCTCATACTACTCTTCTAGAGGGTCAGTGTCCACATCAGGAGCTTGACAGTCACCTGTACTCCAGCTTGAAGGGTTCTAAAGTCCGTTTCTGTACTCCATGGGCACAGACACACATGTGGACAAGCTCATATACAGAAACACACACATAAGCACGCATGCACACTACACACATGCACACACACCAGTAAAACCTTCAACATGGAAGGCTATCTCAAAATTACATTTAATTAATAACTACATAATGAAGGCCCATGGGACATGGACTAAATTGGCTCCAAAACAATATTCATAACTTTAACCCTTTTTACAAATTATTAAAATTATTTCCACACTCAAGTTTTCTAACAGAGACCCAAGAGAAGACACACACAGTAAAAACCAATGGGAGCACAGGTCAGCAACAACACAAGGGCGTCTAGAGCGCAGACAGTAGCACTGAACATCACAGCAGTCAGAGGCTCCAGGCTAACAATTTCGGGAATCTGCACAAGGTGGACAACTTTCTTGGAAAATACATGCTTCAAAAATGAAAAAGACAGAAAATCAGGCAAGCAATAACTATGAAGGTAAATTAGAAAGCACCAAATCTCATTAAAATCAACTAGTTTCAGTGATTTTTACAGGTGAATTCTATAAAACTCTAAAAATAAGTCTTTTTATACCTGAAATGAGTACAGGTAAAGATTAAAAAAAGAACCAGAATCCATTTCATAAAGTCCAGACAGGCCGGAGAGTCGCAAGACAGTGTAGAGACAGAGCACCGTGGCATGGACAAGACCCTGGGTAACCCAGTGCCCAAACCAAAGCAGAGCTCTGTAAAGCCACAACTGCAGAGACCAGGAAGGCTTTGCTTAGGCTGCCACTCACTGTCACTGCTCAAACTCACTCTTCACTTAGTACAACAGGGGACAAGTTAGTGTTTACTGAATATATGTGCTTTATTCTGCTATAATTTGGGAGTCTTTTTGATTTTCAGTGTCTTTACCTGTAAAACAAACAAAATTAAATAACAGGATATTTTTAGCAATAAAATTATACATATTTTAAGCCAAGAGCCATTTAGAAGCCACAGTTATTTCGTTTTGGCCACTTACTTTAAGAGTAACAGCTGCTGCTCTGATGATAAAGTCATTCACTGAGACTTTAATGTCATCTGAAAGAAAAATAAGCATATTCAAACCTGTATTTATTACACTGACCCTTAGGATTTCAAACTCGTAGATTATGGACAGGTCTTACACACAGTGATGAAAAAAACACCAGATCTGCACTTGTTTCATGAAACAGGTTTGGCTGCTTCAGCAAAATGTGGATCACACGAAGTCCTCACACAGTGTAAGCCATGGAAGCAAAAGCTCACTTCCAGGGTGGAGGCACAGTTTTGGGGTGACCTGCGCTTAACATGTCAGGACCTTGCATTCCATTTTCAGTATTCTTCCCCATCAAATTTCCTTGCAGTATACATAATAATTAAGAATGAAGCTGGGTTTCCCCCTTTCCCATGTTCGTGATCATAACTAAATATTTGACTTTTCCCTTGCTACTGCCAATGAACATGATGTCACCTGCGAGGGAAAAGCCCAGCCCATTCCTTTAAGAATTTGTAGAAAAACTTCATGGTCAAGATCTAGTAAATAACACATGGCAAGAAACATGCATCCTGTTCCTGTGACCTCACAGAACTCTACGTGAGCAACAGCTCACCACAAAAGCGTAGGGGAGATTTGAAACAGAGAAACTGCACCAGCCCTTCTCCTCGAAACCATGCAGCAAAGAATCGGCTGCACATCGGTCTTCTAGGCCATATCCAGAAATATGTGAACATTCTGTTCCATTTGTTTAAAATCTCCTCCAGGAGTATAAATCTAAGTGCATTTCCAGCATTTGGAGACATTACAATGATAACCACAGGCTAAAGATTTGGTCTCTACAAATTCAAATATATGACAGTCATATTAGGAATTCATTCTGTGGACCTCAGCAGGCCCCACAGGCACACGGTGACAACCCACATTCCTACAGCCATAAGCTCCATAGCTCTCACCTGCAATTCTGTCCTCATCACACTATGGCCTGAGAACCACCCCACACAACACCACTTTCTTCACCTTCAACACTTGCACTTACTGGCTTCCTTGACTGCCCAGATCCTCCCAGCTTTCTCCTGTCTGACTATTCCTTTACTCTTAGTCCCCTCCTCTCAATGTTCATGTGACCCAGACAGGAACTTTCAATTCCATGGTTCTGATGCCATTTATAGGATAATAATCTGCCCCCAATTCCATTTCTAATTTTCATGTTCAGAGCTTCTGGACTGTATATCCAGCTTCACATAAGATGCCTCTATCTCCAAAGCTATAGGCCTCTCAGATCCAGTGTGTGCAAAGGTGACTTCATCTCAACTATCTTCATTTTCAATTCCTTACTATGGGAAATTTCAAGTATTAATGATAGTTACTAAACACATAGTTAAGAAATTGAATTTGGTAACGTTCACCTACATAACCCTAGCATTAGAGAGCCAAGGATAGGATGATCATGATTCTCTGTGGGCTACAAAGAGAACTTACCTGCAAATGCCAAACAAACAAACAAACAAAACCCCCAAACAAACCCTAAAGATCAGTTAAAATCCCAGATGTAGACAGTTTTAAATACTATCAACATTAAAAAGAGAATCTTTTTCTACCAAACAATTCCATAAAGTAAAGGAGGAAGAAACATTTTCCAACTTTTTTACAAGATCTGAACAAACCTTGGGAACACAAAACAAATGCAGGGAAAGAAAGCAGAAGGGCAGTATTTCAGACAGGCATATGCATAATTATATAAAAACATAAACATGATTATACATATACAGACCAGCTTGGAACTTGCAGTTCTCCTGTCCTAACCTCCTGAGTGCCACTAACACCCAGCTGATGGACAGATCCTAAACAAAATGCCAATAAAATCAGCTAATACATGAAGAAGCTTTGTGTGAGGAATACTGGATTGATACAATTGAAGTTCAACCAATGGAATTTGGCATCTTAATCAAAAGGGAAAGGCTCTCTCAAAAGATGACCAAAAACTTTTTGACAAAAATTCGGCATCCACTCATGCTTAAAATTCTCAGAACACAGAGAATGGGAATTTCCTCAACCTGAAAAAGATCTATAAAAAATTTACTGTAAATGTTAAAGACTGAATGCTTCTCCCTACCCAAAATATAGGAACATAAAAAGAATAAGTACCTCTAATACTGACATTTGTCATGGTACCAAAAGCCTTTGCCAGTGCAAAAAGAAAAGCAAGCAAATGGATTGGGAAGGCTGGGATAAAATATCCATGCTAAGATTCTACACTTCTCTGAAACTTTATTTGAAATGTGTTGAGAGACAATTCTATTTAAATGTGTTTTGAAAATACAATTAAAAATTGCATAAAGGAAGGTAGCACCTACATGATGTCTAAAATACATAGTACTCTTAAATTAGGCAAGGGTTTTGTTAAGATCTTTGTGTGTCTAACTAGTACTATCAAAAGGTATTCAAAATTAAGAAAAGCATTTGCCTGAGCAAGACATTCATCCGTTCTTACAAAAAAAAAAAATTAAAAAAATAAAGCAAGCTAAGAGGGCAAGAATATTGAGCTCATTTTCACTTATGAAAACAACCAATTCCCAGGGAATGGACATCTGCCTCTTGAAGAGGCCAATTCGGATGCCAAGATTCTGGAGTAATGATACTCACATCCACACCCGTGTCTAATAATACTTCAATAAAAATGCCATTTATACAAAAAGAAAGAAAGAAAGAAAGAAAGAAAGAAAGAAAGAAAGAAAGAAAGAAAGAAAGAAAGAAAACAAGCACGAGTTAGTAAGCGACACTGGACTACTACGGCAGGGCTCTGTGTGTGGCAGAGTGCAGAATGAATGTAAACTCAATGACAGGATGGTAACATCACAAAGGAGATTTTGTAATGGGAGCATGGAAGAATAGGAATCCTTATTGTACAAAGTAATAATCTGTGATTAATTCAATATTACACACTCAATCTGTTTCATGTAGAAAAAACCCGATTTCCTCCCCCACCCAACCCTGTGCTAAAGCAAGCCAGAGTAGAGTGCAATCAGGTTACGAAAGGATTAAAAGCCTCACAAGGTGCATTCTATAAAGGACTTGACGATCACCAGATTAGCATGCTTTCTGCATTAAGTAAATTCAACTTTCCTAACCTTTGACCAGATCTTGTCTAACTTTTAAAACTTCTCCAAGGTCACAGTCAGCAGTAGCATAGGCATGAGGCACAGTGCTTTTTGATTCAGTTAACCTCTTGGCAATAACTCTTCGAATATTGCTGGCAGGAATTTCGGTGAATGTGCCCTGCAGTAAGTAAATAAATAAACAAAAGCAATTTGTTCATTAAAACATAAGTGGAATGGAAGAAAACAATAAAACTACCTATCTGAAATACAGTCTTGGAGATTAATTTCGAAGAGCAGAAGGTGGGAGAAGATGAGCAAGGAAGTCAGGACTGGGAGAGGCTGGTCCACAAACTGAGACAGTGTGCCTGATCTAATGGGAGCTCACCAAATCCAGCTGGACCAGGACTGAATGAGCATATGATCAAACCGGAATCTCTGAATGTGGCTGTCAATGGGGGCTGACTGAGAAGCCAATGATAATGGCACTGGGACCTATCTCTTCTGCATGTATTAGCTTTTTGGGAATCTAGTCTATATGGATGCGCACCTTCCTAGGCCGGGATGGAGCGGGGAGGGCCTTGGGCTTCCCACAGGGCAGGGTACCCTGCCCCCTCTTAAGGAAGCAGGGGGAGGGAGGAGGGCTAGTGGGGGAGTGGGAGGGGACTGGGAGAAGGGGAGGATGTGTAAATTTTTTGAATGAAAAATAAAAGAATATTAAAAAAAAGGAAAAGTACTATTAAAACTCTTTATATATAAAGGGAGAATATAAGAAATCTAAGTATTTGGCTTGAGTTTACACAACTATAGACAAAAATAGCAAAAGTTACATTTCAGTTATGAGTAAGACATCTTGTCTTATCATGTTTAAGATATCTAGAAATAAACCAACCCATCATCACCATGTACATATGTGCCATGTGAGTACACACAAGTATATACAGACATGTTGAGTCTGGGAGAAACACATCACTATATACATATGTACAATGCATATATGTGCACACATGCACAGGTTCACTGAGAATGAGAATACAGAAAGAAATACCTACCTATCCATCCAGATAGCCTGTAGGCAGTTTGGGTTAAAAATGCTTACTCATAAAAATGGCATATTGTAGAAAAAGGTAACACACTACATAGTGGATAATTAGTCAAAGAACATGCATTTTTGTGATGTAAAAATAATCATGAGTGTCTTATTTCCTACAAATTCAAAATATAAAGTATAAATGAAATAATAAAAATCTTTCCATAGTTTTAATATAAATTTTCTTGTAAAGGCATAGGCGTCCAATTACATTTAATCCCTTGTTCATCCTTCTTTCCATTCTCAGATGGAATTATAGTCACCAAAAGATAATAAAAAGCCAATAATTTATTTTTCTTTTCACAAATGCTATTTTAAGGACACTTTCCGTTAGCAAAGTGTTCTGACCACAAGGAATACATGGTCTCTATATTCTGTGAGCATTTGAAAGACTCATCTTCCTACTGTGAATACCCTACTACAGCCACTCAAAGGAAGAGTTGACACCATCAAATTTTTGTACAGACAGTACAAATTGGTAACATTACAGAAAAAACGTGGCCTGTGAAACTTAGTCCTCAGTCCTTTCCAAGTGAACAATCTTCTCCATTAGTGGGAGCAGAGTGCATTTACTGCCCTGATTCTGAAGGAACACAGAGAAGGAAAATGGGATAAATAAAAGAAAAAACAAAGAATTGTGACACTGTCTCTGAGGAGAAAAGTGGACCATGCTGCACGGCAAAATCTTTTTTTGTTTTTTGTTTTTCGAGACAGGGTTTCTCTGCAGCTTTGGAGCCAGTCCTGGAACTAGCTCTTGTAGACCAGGCTGGTCTCGAACTCACAGAGATCCACCTGCCTCTGCCTCCAGAGTGCTGGGATTAAAGGCGTGTGCCACCACCACCCGACAGCTGCACAGTAAATTCTAAATAGCTCTTTATTCCCTCAATACAAAGCAAATCTACCTGCAAAAAGGAGTTGTGAATTAGTCTTACATCCAAGGAAATGCCATGGCTCCAGCACACATGTACAGTACAGAAGGGCTGGACCTCGTGGTAAAATGGAACGGAGTCACAATTCTACCCTGAAGACAGTGTCATACAAACAATTCTGTTTGTGCCATGAAATCCAGAAGAAAACCATTATCTGGGGTACTCTCTATATTTAAAACTTTAAGCTACTGCTTAAATGAGTGGATAAAAAGTACTTACAAAGCACACAGTACCTGCTTTAATTTCCTTTCTCATGTATCTAAATTATAAAATCTTACTGAGAGACCTTACCGCTGCATTAGGTTGTCCAGGGATGGATACTGGCGGGATCATTGGACGAGGGTAAGATGGTCCGGCTGTGGCCTGAGGAGGCACAGATGCTGAGAGAGTGGATGGAGGAGCCGGGACTGGTCTAGATGCAGTAATCTTGCCCATCTGTTTCAGCTCAACTAACTTGAGCGCATCTCTAGAAATGAGAGGAAATTGGATAACCATGAAGCAACAAGGGATCTAGACAGTCTTAGAAAACAGTGTGGAGGTATGAGAGGAAGAAAAACACCAGGACAAATACTACAAAATCTAAGCAAGTCTTTCCTTTAGACCAGTGGTTCTCACCCTACAGGTTGCGACCCCTTTGGGGTTGTACAGCATATATTTACATTATGATTCATAACAGTAGCAAAATTACAGTTCTGAAGTAGCGACAAAATCATTTTATGGCTGGGGTCACCACAACATGAGGACTGTATTAAAGGGTCAAAGTGTTAGGAAGAAGGTTGAGAACCACTGGTCTAGATGGTTTTCTGATTCTTATTAGGTATCCAATAGACAGTCTTACATAATTTTAATATATAATAACTAGAAATCATTGGGCATACTTGAGATAATTTTCTCCCAAACAAAACCTCTGGCTTAACTTACTATCTTATGGCAACATGATAAGCAGAATTCTGTGACAGGTCTATCTATTTAATACTAGAGTATACCCCACAAAACCCCTCAGTATTGGGTAAAGATAGTAATTTTTATTAAAAAGTAAACTTGTCTTTTATTGGGAGACAAATTCACTAGTCAGATGAGCAAGACAGTAATTAAAACATATTTTACTTTATGTTCATGAGATAATTGTCACATGGCATTCAGAAAGTGCCAAGTTCATAATATATATGGCTTTCATTAGAATACTTCTGAAATTATTATCACTTAGAATGAAAAAACTACTTACAGACCTGTCTTTTGTACTACTTTGTAAACAAAGGTGCATTTGTTTGCAAAGGGATATAATTAAGACTATAACATATGTGAAGTCCTGAGTTCAGTTTGCTAGGCTATAGTTAGTTGGAAACTTGACAGAGCCTGGAGTCATCTGAGAAGGAAGTCTTAATTAAAAGACTGCCCAGGTTGGACTGGCTCGTGGGGGATTGTCTTGACTGTTAATTGATACAGGAGGGCCCAACCCACTGTGGGTGGCACCAGTCCTTGTGCAGTCGTTTCTAGGCAGGTGTTCTTGGAATATTTTAGATGAGATCAAACTGACAGAGCAATTGAAATGCTACATCATTCCTGATACTGAAAGAGTGGAGGAAGAGTAGAAAGGGGAGCCCACCAATGTCACGTATCACTTATGTTATGTAACTCACATCATCAGGTGGGAGAGCTATTACTACTCCTAATTTAGATACACGTGGACTCTAAACACTTAACTCAGTGTCTAACTCGCTCCTTCTCAAGCACCCACTCATTCCAGGTGTTGGGAGAAAACGCTGTTAAACAAGACTCTTCCCACCAAGCCTTATTCTACAGAGGAGTCATCCATCAGGCACACAAACAAGCTAGAGCAATGGAAATGCTTCCTTACAAGGCAAAAAAGCAGAGTACTGAGACAGAGCAATGAGTGAGAAGACGGGTTATTTAAAACCAGACAGCTGGGAGAGGCCTGGCCAGACTGGACGTTTGTGCAGGATGGTATAGGTAGGCAGGTTAAAGGGCTGGGAAAAGGGTGTATCTAGGCAGAAAACATGTGGCTTCCAAGGAGGTGAGGTTTCTAAGAGAAGGAAGGCCAGAATAGAAATGCAGTGAGCAAGTTGAAGAGGTAGGCAGCTGAGTACAGCCAGGGTTGAGAACACTTGGGTCTGCCCAGGTTCAGAGCCAGCTGCAAAACCTGTGTGTTTTCTACCTTTCTAAAAGCAGTGGACTTGGTACGCAAATTAAATAAGTGAAACAGAGCTGTCTCCTAAGAGCAGAGAAGCTAAGAATTAAACCACAGTGAGCAGAATGCTGGGACTGAACAAGGACCTGGGATGTGCCTCATCTAAAATTACTAGTAGACCTTCTGACAAGGGCCCTCTGCTCCCCATACACAGTCACAGAAGAATAGCTGGCAGCAGCACCGCTTCTTACAGCTGGAGGTGACAAAGTGGCAAAGGGAGTCAGGGGACAAGTGTCCAAGGAGGTGATCTGTGGACCTTTAAGGTTTTAAACCAGTTTACTTCTACTTGGAAGTCAATTTTTACCCATAATATTTATAACCCAAACTCAAATTGTGTCAAAGTCAATGAGAGTTGACACAACTGCTGGAGACTGGCGCCATGAGCCCAAGGCCAGCTAGAGAAGACGTAAGCACTGATATAAGACCTACACTCAGAATGGTGCCTCCGAGAACAGAATCTCCCTTTCTAGAGCAAGGCTTGGAAGTTACTGCCCAACATTTTAGTTCCTTCCCATTTTATGTGAAGTAATTAAATACTTATCGAGCAACGTGTATTATCCCCAAGTACCAGAAAGAATTTCTTACACAGATTTCTAGCTTTCTCAGTCATCAGATGAAAACAAACACAAGGAGATAACAAACATCTAAAAGGCTAGTAACTGATTCATCAATCTAAAACCGAGGATTAACTAGACACGACCCTATCTCTCCACTGGTGCATCTGCTTTATCAAGGAAGAAATGATTTGGTTTTACTCCTGAGTAATTAAGATTACTGGGTAAAACAGTACTTGGTGAGGAATAAAAGTGAAGAGGAGCCATTAATCATAAAAAAATAGAAAATAATTCTGACCAGTGATTTGCAATAAACCTTTATTATTGATTTTACAATGACATAGCTCATAAAGTGTAAATGTTAATTGTTGCATAGTAACAGCCAACAATTTAGTTGCTATAATTCAGAGGTGATTTTAATGATTTCTGCCCATTAAAACAATTAATCAGATTAAACTGGAAGCATTGCTTGGGCATTAAGAACTCTAAAACAGGAGAAAACAAATGAAGAACCTTTCCCACCCCTCAGTAGGTAGTTAACTCTGGTATGATATCAACTAATTTTAAAGACCATTACATAAAACTAGACAACTGCCAACATACCAAGTTTTGATGTTGTGGTTGACATGAACAAAAACATTCAGCCCAATTCTGATTTAATAGTTAGATATACCAAAGATATTAAGGCAAAGACTCTAACTGTGCTCACAAGCCTCTGACTGTAGCCTGGCACTTGGGGCAGGCAGGCTGATGACTCCATGCTTCCGCACAACACACATTGGGAGCATTAACTTTGCTTTAAATTGAAATTAAAACCAGCTTTGAGTCTGTGCTCTTCCCCACAGACACAATGGCTCAGAGGTGCTGCTCAGTGGCCAGCACCTCTGCTGTACCACTCTCTCTGCATTCTCAGCTGAGGAAGAGTGGATGGGAGATGATACTCATCATTTCCAGAGGCTCAGGCCAAAGCCTTGAGCTTTACAACAGTAAAAAAGAGGGCTTTTCTGTAGAAGCCACTGGGGCAATGCCTCTTTCTAAACTTCACCTTCATGTCAAACAGCATACAAAAGTGAAAACCCTAAATAGGACATGCACTGAGGATCACTTTTTCTCATGAAATCTGTAAAGGTTCATACTTAGAAGACTAAAGTTGACATCCTGGTAGAGAAGACATAAAGGCTGGGGGAAAGAACTGGGAAACGGGAAAGAAGACAAAGCATCGTAAGTACAGCTCTTAACACTGTTTCCTTAGAGTATCAAGAAGATAACTGCATTAACACAATTTTAAACCAGTTCTTAAAATACTTGTGCATGCATTAAGCATAGTGGCACACGCACCTGGCAGGCAGGAGAAAGGCAGCCTTGTCTATGTGGTGAAACCCTAACTCAGGGGAGAAAAGAGCAGGAAGTCCCATGTCTTTGTTCTACTTCTGCCCTCCCAGAAGCTGCTTTCAAAGGTTACAGAGTCAGCAATCGGGAAGCTTTCCTCAGACCCTATCTTCCTTGACTTGTGGGCCATTTCCCAACACCCTACCACAGAAATTCAGTCTTCTAAATGATGCAGCTGCTGCTGACCTCGATGACAACCACTGCTTCATGAGCCACTCAAACTAGTTCCTTCTCCCAGGGGGGCGTGATCCCTGGAAGGCATCTCAGTGCTGACAATAAGCTTTGGACATCAGTTACTCTGCTACAGCAAATGCTTCCTCAAACCCCTTATTCAATCTACTTCTGGAGCCAAAATTTCTATTACCCAGACCAAGAACCCAGATGCACACTCTAGATGTCTCTTGCATGACTTCCAACCACGTTAATGGCAGTATTCATTATCTCCTGCCTGCATTACTTGATGAGCCTTACTTCACCTGATCCCCTTACCTCAGAGGCCTTATCTGTTGTAATCTCTACTGTACAAACTTGCCATGATGATCCTTCTCAGGTATAGCTATAATTATTTAGCATTTCTTCAAATCTTCAGTGGTCAATGAACTAAACAGACCATTTACCCTATCCCTCAGATAACAGACATGGAAAACCTGTCTATTATGAAGATTGTTGTCTTATTCCATTTTTGCAGAGTTCTACTAAGGTACAGACTGGTAGGTGACTAACAAAATTAAGACATGAACTAGTGAAACAAAGACCAGCTTCCCGGCCAGAGCCACCACTTTACATCATTTCCAATCAATATTAGCTAAGCTTAGAATGAACCCACTTCTGAAAACATGAACACACTCTCAAATAATCGGCGACTGCCAACAGCAAAGGTGCACACAGTGCTGTGGGGTCTTCACATGTGGTCGCAGGCCCATCTGATTAGCCTCTGTTGTACCTTTATTAGGCTAAGTCCCATTAGAGAAAGGCTCATCTGTATCAACAGACTCTTAATTAATAGACAATTTTAAACAAAGATACACCAATTTCTTGAATAGAAAGTTGTCCACATAAAGAGGTCAGTTCTTACTAAGCTAATTCAATACATCTCATAAATGACCACGTTCTCCCCCACCCACAGAACCCTAAGACTGCTTTACATCTAGGAGGATATACCAATAAAGCTACTTTGTTGGAAAAAAAAAAAAGAAACACAGGAAATCTGATATGTTTATCAGATTTTTAAAGCATACCATAAAACATTTATAATTAAACTGGTATTAACTCACAGACAGATCAATGAAAGAGAAAGGAAATCCTCAGAGAGAATCAACTATAGAGAGAGATACTCTGGAAAAAGTAAACGGCCTGAAGAGCTAAGAATGAAATTATTTTAAAAGTATAGTTCCATATCTGGGAAATTTAAATGTGACTGGTGATGATTTTATACCAGTTAAGAGCTCTATTTCTCTAAACTATCACCAGTTCTAAGGATGTGGCTTAGTTACTAAATTAGGCCTTTTTCTTAATAATGGTGCAATTATTCAGAAAACAATCATTGCATAGAATTTAATTTATACTAACAAAAGCAATTAAAACCACAAAAGAACAGCGTACCTCATTTTAAATTTCAACACAAAATAAGCTCTTTAAAGATCTTTTCAGAAAAAACTAAGTGATGGGATTGATGAGTACAGACGCACACACGTACTCTTTAGTGAAGATCCCTCGAGGGCCTGTGGCTGTGCCCTGGATGGCATCCAATGAATGTTTTTCCAGAATGTTGCGGGCAGCTGGACTTAAGCGGAACCTAAGAATAAAAACATGAAGATGAATGAAACTAATTACACTTATATAGATTCAAACAGATCTAAATGTCAACAGTTTTGCTGATAACTAGGAACGTGAAATCTAATACCAAAGCTAAAATGACTCCCAAAGATGGTCACAGTCACATAAATTAATCCATATCAATCTAGACAAACTGTAAAGCAGTAAGTAGTTACCAATTCTAAATCATCTTTAAATAAGGGTAAATGTTCAGTAGGAGAAAGAGCATCTAATTTGACTGATTCCATGTCGTATGGCTCTGCATCACGGCCACCAATAGGGAACCAACTATAGTGCTCCTTCATATACTTAGCACAGTACAAGTATAAGCTAACTTTCCACTCCAAGCACTTTTCAGTATAGAATGGAGTAGCTTTGAGTGCAAGTACCCTGCTGTGCAGCCACCATGGCCATCTACCGCTGGATTCTCCATCTTCCCAATTGCCAACTCTGCACCCACTCAACAGTAACTCTTCATTCCTCAAGCCCCAGTAGACTGTTCTGCTGTTACTGAATTGTACCTTTGATGCAAGTTTTCAAGTTCTTGGTATAAACATGAACACTCCCAGCAGAAAACTCCACTGATTTTATAGGAAAAAAGCTGAGATACACACAGTCCTATAGCGGATAAGTGTAGACTCCTATCAAGACCCTTAAGCAAAGTAGCCACTACATACTCAGACAACGGAAGTAAAACAAGCTGGGTCAAATGATTTAAAAGAAGCAAATAGAGGGGGGGGGGCAACTGTGATGTTCCCTAGAATTTTGAAGAAATGTACTCAGGTAAAAGGGTCTTAGGCTACCAAGTCTTTATTAGATTTTTCAAGACATTGAAATTTAAGACATTTTTCCTGTAAGATAAAACTGATTAATTGTGAAGCAACTTTGAAAAGTCATAGTGTGGTCAATACTGTGTAGTTCCAAGGGTCAGGGGTTTTAACAGTTCTTGGCAGATTCACAAGAGTGTCGTCTAATTATGGCTAGTCTTAGCAAGACAGAGCTTACACAGTGTTATCTCTGCAATGGAGAGAAGACTGTGAAGCACAAACAGGTGACATGGCTTCTGACCATTACAAGTCCCAGAGGTGAACACACAAGGAACCCAAGAATGGAAATCAGAACTACTCTGTGGTAAAGGGAACTAAAGCATCATTACTAATTACCCAGATCTGATCATTACACACTGTAGTCTTTGATCAAATTATCACAGTATGCTTTGTAAACAGTAATATTGGGGCTAAGCCATGAGCACCTGGGTCTGGACCCCCAGTACCCACACAAAAGCCAGGTATAAAGGTGCACATCTGCAGTACTGGCCTGCTGAGGCGGGGACAATGTTCACAAGTACCTGCTCTTTCATGGAATGGTTGGGAAAAATTTACCCCAGTCAGAATCTCATATACAGAACTGTTTGAACAGGAACACATGCCAAAATGACAATTCCATCTTGTATCAATTATACTCTGGAGACTAGAATTCACATTTTCGTAATTAGAATTCTGTAAATGGGAACACAAAAAAGAAGCTAGGTCTCATGAGTGTCATTCTGCAAATTTAGACCCTAATTCAGGTTCAATGAGGACACAGATGATTGTATTCTACACTGGCCAAGCAAGGCTTTTAGACCCTAATTCAGGTTCAGTGAGGACACAGATGATTGTATTCTACACTGGCCAAGCAGGGCTTTTAGACCCTAATTCAGGTTCAATGAGGACACAGATGATTGTATTCTACACTGGCCAAGCGAGGCTTTTAGAGGACGCAAACAAAACAAGGATTCACTAACGCTTATTGAATGGAGAAGGATGTAAAATAGTAATTACGTTTCATTGTCCTGAGAGAAAAAGTGAAAGGCCAGCAAATCCCAATGAAAATGCTCCGAACAGGATACTGACTTCAAACCCCCAAAACAACTGTAACCTGTTTTACATGATAATAATCATGCTTGGCTGAACATACACGTTCAAATAAACAGACTCACCGTGGTGGTGTTCCTACTGTGTGCTCCTTCCTGGCAGGGCTTGACATCTGTGGTTGTGGAGAGGGCTGAGGAGGCACTGCTGGTTTTGAAACTGTAGGTGGAGCACCGACATCTTTGGGAATTTCCACGTGTTTCCAATCTTCTCCTTCTTCAACCATCAAGCCAATTAGTGAACCCAGCTTTACATTTTTAGCTCCTTCTTCAACCTGTTTTTTTTTTTTTTTTTAAATAATGGTTGGAAATGGAAAGATCACATGTAGGATCACAGAAAGTCACTAATTCTCCACTTGCGAGAAAGACTTGAGCAAGACAGGCTGTTCCTCTGACAACTGCAGCCTGCTCATTCCTCCTCTCTTCCAAGTACTAAAGCTGCCCTAGAAATGAGCAAGACCCAGAACAGTCCCTTTGCTGGCAGCCTCCAAAACCAGAGCTTCCCTTACTTCTTCTTTGATGTCCATAAATTCACATCCATGGAGGCTGTCCATGTTAACTACTTATCTTCACTAGTTTCTACAATGGTTTCAGAATTTTAAAGGGACTGACTTATCCAAATTAGTCCTATCTACTAGAATATAATTTTAAGTAAAAAGTTTTCAGTAAATTTAGTCTGTGGGGAGAAAATGTCCCATTAGGCAGATAAAGTTAGCTAACAATTCTGGTTAATTTAAGGATAGTTTGTGGCTTTCCCTATTGCTTAAGTCTTTTCTGAAAAGATCTCATGAGCTTTTCATGAATGCATCAGTGATACAGTGGTATCTAAATAATAAATACGAAAATCTAAATAAGATAGATTTTTTTACTTAAGACAAAAATATTTTAAACATGTCAACAGTAATTTACTTATTAAAAGATGACAACATTGAACAGTTTTGGTAGTGGGAGACAATGCTGTTCCGGTAAGATTTCCTCTCTTCCCTCTCAATAACTGGTTTATTACAATTGGTCTCATGAGCAGTAGGACTGGCTGCAAGGTGTTCACTGATGTAACTACTACCATGAAAAGCATGGCTTGTGGAATGTGTGACATTTCAAAGTAACACTAATTGTGATGTTTATTAATAAGCACACTATCCCTAAATTAAAATAAGCATAAATTCTACGGGTTTCAAAGCTTTCTAAGCTTAGTAACTACCAGTAGAGAAGTAGGAACAAAGGTTTAATGAAGACTTTCATATATGTATAAGACTGGAGCAAAAAAAAAGAAAGATGAGGTATTTAAGCTTTGGAAAATAACAATTTTTTAAAATTTAGTTGCTTAGCTGTTTGTCATGCACTAAAACATTTTACTTCTGTTGATTATTAATTTTCCTTTAGCACTTTTTATTTTTAAAGATTTATTTATACTAGCTTATGTGTCTGAGCGTCTTGCCTGCGCGTCTGTCTGGAGTTGTGGGTGCTGGAGGCTGAGTGCTCTGCTGCAGAGCGAGCACTCTTATCTTGGAGCCATCTCGCTGGCTCTACCTTTTCTTTTTAAAAGATGAGTAAACTTGTACTGGGTTAGTATCTTTTCTTCTCCTGCCTGCTGATGAACTGCTAACTGAACATCAAAAGTAACTTTTAAAAAAGTCAACAAAACAAGCAGTGTTATGAAGTACACTTTCTTTCAAAACTGAACCAGATAAAATCAATGTCTACTTACAAACAAACAAACAAACAAAAACCCAAGCCCCCTGATCAAGAAAAACAAAACAAAACAAAATAACCAAGATTCAAATGCAGAATATTTTGGGGAAAACTTTCACTTTGAAAATAGAAATAGATTTCTGACAGGTGACTTGAACAACATCCTAAATCCGAAACTGACAGCTCACCTTCTGTTTCACTTACTACAAAGCACACAAATTATTCTACATGCTCCCTATCACAACGACACTTTGAGTCAGTAACCAACTGCATCAAATATCAAATAAAACTTACAGTGCTCACATTTTTTCTCACAAAAATGACACTGTGAAGCATATAATGGAAAAGGACAGACAATACACTACCCTACAACCTGACTGTACAACAGAAGCTAAAGAAAAGAATGGTCATAACAGTTCCACATAATGTCATTAACATCTTCCAGGCATGTTAGTTTGGTGCAAACATTTACTTCTGTTGCAGTTAGCAAACAGTTAAAGCTGGCTCAGACACAGTGACAGAAGCATATATAATATTCTGCAAAATCACACTTAGAAATCTATCAGGCCTTTGCTACACTCCCTTCTCCTGGCTTACTGCTCTAGCAAAGCACCCAAAGTCTGAGAACAATAAGCATCCAAGATGTTCTTACTGTCTTAACCCAAAACCTCTACTGCTCTTATGCCAACGTGTTTTAATAACAGATGATGATGTATTTTTACTCTATGTTCTACTCACAGCTGATAAATAAGATCCTGAATCTTGAGTCTGTTCGGGTTAACTGTCTTCCCTCCCATGTGCACAGTTTCCTGGGTTTCAGCACAGCTCTTTACAACAGCTAGTTGTGAAGCTGTGAGCACAGTAATGACTGTTTCAACAGGCTGTTTCCTCATCTGTCAGTGAAATAGCAACAGTGCTATTCCACAGACTTGTTAAGAGGATAGAGAAGTTCCAGATCTAAGGGATTTAGAACAGTGCCCGTCATTTCACATAAACAGTAAACGTATAATTATAACTTCTGTGTTTATCTTCAAGTTATTAATTTTTAAAACAAATATACTCAACGAGGATCAGTATTAGACTACAAAGTAAATTTGGTAAGGATTGGAAAATCATGCCTAATAGGTCAGCACACACTCAGGAATAGAACAAGAGACAAACTGCCTCCCGATAATGTTTAAACAGAGGCTGAGTTACATCCCTCAGCCTAGACTAGCTCAGTATTTTTTTTCTTTTTAACCAGAGATTTCCCTGTAAACTGACACTAGGTATGGAAATAAGTTAAATCCAGCTTGGGTAGGCTTACTAGCAGTATCAAAGGGCATGATGCTGAGAATAAGACATAAAGTGTCTACAGCAGACTCCTGGATAAAGGGTATCTGAGAGTTCACATCATCACAAACACTAGTAAAGGCATGTGACACACACATGTGTAATCCAGCATTCCAGAGGTGGGAGCAGAAGGATCCGGAGATCAAGAGAGATTCAGCTACACAGGGAATCCTGGGGCAACCTGAGCTCCTTGGGACCCACTGTCACTTATAAAAAACAAAACAACAAAAGTAAATGACATTATCTTTTTAATTTTGGCACTACAAAATAACCAGCACACTAAGTAATTATTTAGGTATTTTTATCCTTTTAAAATTGAACTGACTACTGGGCAGTGGTGGCACACACCTTTAATCCCAGCACTTGGGGACAGAGGCAGGCTTATCTCTGTGAGTTCAAGGCCAGCCTGCTCTACAAGAGTTAGTTCCAGGACAGACTCCAAAGCTACAGCAAAACCCTATCTCAAAAAACCAAACCAAAAAAAAAAATTGAACTGAATATTGATGTTCAAATAGCAGTTAGTGCAGAGGGGTTGAGTCACATGAGAGATATATGGCTCAGGTCTCTACACAGTTTTAAAAAGCTCTTATTCTTCAGTATTACTTTCTTAGTTTATATGCACACTGAACCCCTGCTTAAAAGGAAGCAATATAAGAAATATGAAGAGGAAAGCACATCAGTGACAGCTAAAATGGAGAAGAGATGCTAAGTCCAAGTAATAGCTGCCCACCTTCCCAGTGCCAGCCAGGCAAGGTTCTATTGATGTATTCAATGCACCTGACAACCCAGGAAGTAAATTAGTGTCCCAATAAACAGATGGGGAGCCTGATGCCCAGTGTTACAACTTAGCTGTTCAGGATGGAACAGCTAAGATTTAAAGGAAGTGACCACCGACAGCATGCCTTAGATCTACACCATGTCCATTAGTGAAATCGTAATCATGAGCTCAGTGCTGCCACCTGGCTTCTCTAGTTGGTGTCAGTTATCTATACAGTGGACATAAAACTGACTTAGTTTTAAACGCACGAAGGACGCCCTCAAAATTCATCACTTACCAATTTCAATATGAAAAAGATTAGAACTGAGAATAGCCTACACACACACACACACACACACACACGCACACACGCACGCACGCACACACGCACACACACACTACTATGGAAAATTGCCAATGGAGTCAGTGAGATGGCTGAGTAGACACAGCTCAGCTTGTGCTCTAAGTTCAATGCCCAGAATCCAAATGGCAGATGGAGAGACTCAGCTTCCACGAGTTGTCCCTAACTGCCCCAGGAGCATCACAGCAAGTGTTCATGCATGTACACAAGTATAAACACAAAATAAATATATTTTTTAATTTAAAAAAATTAGAAAGTTTAATTATATGTTTGGATTACATGCATATATGTAATATTTGCCATAGGAAACTAAATATTATGAAAGCAAGATCAGAGAACTTCTAATAAACCCTCTTAATATGTGACTCTAAGCCCAATCTACTGAATACTAAACTGAAGCCTAAGCCGATGAACTGATTCTCATGTATAATAATTAAAATTTTCTGCACAACTTATGCTGATTCAAGGACTTTTAAAAGTCCTTGCACTAAATGAAATAAATTGGAACTAGAACACAAAATTATTCATACCAACAGTATTTACTCTGAATTAACATATTAGGAACATTTAAGCATCTTCTGGTTCTAATTAAAATCTAATAAATATTTCCTATTTCAATGGTCTTTGGATACAAAAACTGTAACACTGTTTAAAAGATAACACTGTGTGGCAAAAGAACCCAGAACTTTCCCAGGGATGAGGAGTTACACAAGTTATACTCTGTGATCGGCTCACAGCTGTGGATGCAGCCACGCACGGCTGCCTGCTGCAGTGACAGGAGCTGCAGGGTGAACGCGGCAGCAGCCTTATCTTCCGTAAGCTCAACTATTTAACTACTTGATTCTGAAAACAAAACCTGTTGTGCATCTTCCTAGCAAATCATTTTAGTATGCTTGCTAACATGAGGATTTTCCACAATAAAGGGCAAAGGCACAGCTCTCGCTTGGACAGAGAAGGGTGAAAGGAAAATAAGACTAAAAATACCACCTTAGTGGCTTCTGCTCCCATTTGCCTGGTAAAACTGCACGCTGGCAGCAATATACTGCGTACTATTCCTTTTACTGTGAAAGCATTAGGATGCTACTAAAGACATTAAAGGCCTAAAATCTACATACAATCTTTCCTCTGCTGGGAAAATAGCTGCCACTAAAGCAGACATCAATTGTACCCATTTTCTCCTATTTTCAAGGCATTAGAACGAGAAGGGCAGATAGAACTGATCCATTGGAACGACTAGCAATCTGAAATGCATTACTGAGCAGTGGAGTGGAAAACGCTATCATTATGGAAGACTTACACAGACGAACAATCTGGAGACGAAGGCAAGAATGGGCCGCCAGAAGCTTGTAAGGGGAAATGTGGTTGAGTTTGAGGCATAGGGTAAATCAAATAATTTTTTTCTTTTCAAAGTACTGTAAAATTATTAAGAAAATGACTTTTGGTGTGGATTTTTCCAATTATAAAGACAGAAAAAAAATTGCCCTTCAATTCACATTTCTTTCAAGTGCATTAACTGTATGTTCCTTGGTGTGTTTTAGCCAGGCTGCTGACAAATACATACAAATACACTGAAGTCCTATAGTGTTAAGAATAAAACATCAAAGGCTAGCACAACTAAACACCAACGAGATTATCCTATAGTAGGGAACACAGGACAGAAAGAATGTCCCTACCAAACTAGAGTATAAAGTCCTAAAGTACTGTGCGTGTGTACAGAACAGACAAAAGTAGGGTATACCTATTCACCTAGAGACAAGCAGGGGTCTCAGACCCAAACACCTATCCACAAAGGATGGCCAACAGAAAGGCAGCTTGTTTGTGCAATTCAAGTGGTAGAGGGCAAAATGGATACTCACTGTCCAGTCTCAATCAACCAATATGACATAGGATTAATGGTCACCAAGAACCAAGTCAACAGTGGCACTGATGGATAAAGCAGCACTACCAGAATTCTGTAGTAAACACTTACATTTTCGCACTTAATCTTCCCCACTACTGCATGACTTAGATGATCTCCACATTCTAAGAGAAAGACCCCAAGAAAATAAACTTGCTACTCATTATACGTCATGTACAACTGGCAGCACCTTTCGATTACTATCAACTTGGGAGTGACCAGTGTCCGCACTCTCTGCTGCTACACCAACACCATACTCTCTGCTCTAGGGACAACATCTGATGGGCTCTACAGTGAGCTCATAGCACAGCCCAACAATCATGCTTGACCCACACACAGCTGTGAGCTGGTTAGGTTATTTGCTTTTATATAAATGGTCTAAAATTCTATCCTACAACCATTATACGTATGACAAAAAAAATCTACAGGAAAAAGGCAATTACTAAATTTTGGTAGCAGAACATTGTAAATGTAAATTAAAAAATGTATTATACAGTAGATAACAAGACAAACAGGAGGGGCTTTATTTAAGGAGTGCACATAAAGGACATCTGCGTTTTACCACTATTTTGGCTAAGATGCCGTCGTCGTTAGAGTCTAAGGTGACCACCGCCTTGTCCGTCTCAATTTCACACAATGAGTCTCCAGCACTCACAGCTTCACCTAAAAAACAAAACTAGGTTTATTTTGTTGTTCTGCTTCTTGAAAAAATTTTAAATTATATTTTATTTATAATTTTTTTCTGTGTGTGTGTGTGTGTGTGTGTGTGTGTGTGTGTGTGTGTGTGCATGCAAGCTACAGCTCATGTGTGGAGGTCAGAAGACAACTTTGGGGAGTTGGTACTCTCTTTCAATCATGTAACCAAACTCAGGTCATCAGGCTTGGAGGCAAGTGCCTTAACCTCCTGAGCCATCTTGCCACTTTTAAATATGAAAATTAATATGAGCATGTGTACAACATATATTAATAACAAAGTATTCTGTGTTATGGAAACAAAAGTAGTTCCCAATGTGTGTTTGTACATGTGTATGGATGTCTTGTGTCTTCTAAAAGCTCTATAATAAGTATATTTGCTATAATAAAAATGATTACAAAGATTAAAAATGAATTCATACTTATAGAGATAATAAATGCATTTCTTCTCTGGGATAAAGATTCCATGTAACTTTATTCTTTATTTGTTTTTTAAAATGAAGTTTGATGTTGTCTGTGCTAAGCTTGAGTAGACAAGGATAGCCTTGGATTCCTGATCCTTCTGAATCTCAGGTGCTCTTCTATTTTTTAAGCACAACTTGACTATTCTATTCAAAGAGACATTTTATCATTTATAATACTTTTTGGTTAATACATTAGGGCAAATTCAGAAGCACTAATAGCACTACACAGCATGCATGAACAAAGCATAAGAGCATACAGAAAATAAAACACATCAATGAAGCCAACAAAGACCATTTCTATGCAACAGAAAAGATATGAAACTTGAAATGTGGCCAGGAGCCAACACCACAGACTGCAGGTTTCTGGGCTGAGAAGCAGGGGAAGGGATGCTGGGGACTGGCATAATGACTAATCAGGGCTTGTGACTATGAGAGACGATGGCTCTCATCAGGAGCTGAAGGGTGGAAACAGGAGGGCTGAACCATCTCGACAACATGAGTTTGGCAAGCTACCCCTGAAGACAAAGCATGACCCAAACCCAGGGTATGGGGGACAGGCAGCAGGCAAACAACAAAGCACTGTCCACTCGAGAGCAAATCACAAAACAAGGTTCTCAAACACATTAAGAAATCTAAGGTTATGAAAACAAAATACATAATAATGGGAACAGAAAATGAATTTTAGAAAAGCTATTGTAGGGGCTGGAGAGATGGCTCAGAGGTTAAGAGTACTAACTGCTCTTCCAGAGGTCCTGAGTTCAATTCCCAGCAACCACATGGTGGCTCACAACCATCCATAATGAGATCTGGTGCCCTCTTCTGGCCTGCAGGTATGCATGCAGGCAGAATACTGTATACATAATAAATAAATCTAAAAAAAGAAAGGAAGGAAGGAAGGCAGGCAAGCTACTGTAGCAATATTTTCAGATAAATATTTTGAGGTAAAATAGCCATTACAAACACAAGGAATTTTTTTAAAAATTATAGAAACGAAACAAAATAGTGTCAAGAAGAAAAACAACTAAAAACTGTGGGAAGAGCTCAAGGCACTGAAGTAGGCAGCACTGAGACGGATGAAAGAGACACTAACAACACGAATAAAGGCAAACAGAAACTTAAAGACGGGAAAACAGGAGAGGGCCAGTCTCTCTCAGGGGTTCCAGGGAGAGTGGCCTGAGGATGTGTAGGGAAGCAGCTGTGGGACAGCACTCTCGAGATGTGGTTCCCAGTACTAGATGGCTGTCATTTCTGAACGGTTCTACTGACAAGAATGGGCACATAAAGAGTCTTGTGGTGTGGGCGGAGGCTCCGAACAAGGGAACTGTATACACAAAAATTAAATGGGCTTCAATTTTACACGTTTTACTTTGATGAAAAATTCAGCAGGGAACAAAAGAGTATTAGACCGTCTAAGCATGAATCCACACTTGGTAAGCAGAGAGTCTGCAACTAGGAACAATAGAAAAAACATTTTAAAAAGCTATCACAGGAAAAAACAGATTACCTCAATGGAACGACAGACTGGGAGCAACTTCAACAGCTGCAAGATCAGAGGACAACGGAGTAACATTCACACTGAAGAAAAAAAGTGTCTGGAATCTTAGACACAGCCAAACCATAAATTAAGAATGAATTGTGAAGTATTTTTAGGCACATAAAGTGTAGGAAAATTTACTACTAGTGATTACTTTAAAGAGCCCTTAGAAGATGTAGTTCAAGAAAAGCAGACACAAATAGGGCAGGTGGACACAAGAGACAAGTTACCACTGAAGGCGCCAATACTCATCCCCCATTTAAATGGCGGCACTTGGGAAGTTTAAAAAGTGAAAACAAACTGCAAAAGCTAACAGGATAGTTAAGGGGAAGGGCTAGGGATGGTAACTGTGCTCACAACTTTGGTACAGCTGAGGAAAACCAAACTGAATTAACTCTATGTTCAACTGGCAAAACTTAGGGATTTAAAAATAAAAATAAAATCTATAATACTCAAAACTCAGGAAAAGCAGAAAATAACAAAATGTCTAGTAGAAAGAAATAAAAAGAGAATAAAAAGAGAAATGGTCTAAAAAAATTACAGAAACCAGCCTAGTATATAAGTAATCACAATAAGCATAAATAAACTAAAACCATTTGTTATAAGCAGATTATCAAAATGAATACAAAACTAAAATCTTTGCAAATGTAGCTTATAAGAGACAGACCAAAACCAAAGCTGAATAAAAAACACAGGGACAGAAAAATCTGAGCTATATAAACATACCCACTCACACAGTTTCCAGCTGTATGCAGCAGAGATACTAACTGGCCAATACAGTAAGAGAATATGAAAAGAAAAACCTAAAGCATTAATAAATATGCCATGAAAACTCAACTATGGAAACATAACTGTATACCAGAATGAACAACCAGGCCTTTCTACCTCAGTCACAGAAGCTCTGACTACCAATAGTAAGTATTTTAATGACGTAAATTTAGCTGTTAGATGGTATTTACTGAACACCCCCTACCTTATCTGTCCCAAACGGGAAACTTCTGATCAACAAATATTTATTGAAAACCGTGTTTGTCCACTGAGGATGCCATAGTAGCACACAGAGTGGGTTTGTTTGTTTGAACTTCAGACCTCAAGAAGCTCCCTGCACACCTAGTGAAAGGTCAACTGGAGAGGACGGCAGGTAAGAAGTGAGAAGGCTATGGGAATACTCAGGAGGACACCTAACCCAGTTTCGAGAAGGGATTGGAATAAACTTTCAGCTGGGGTTGGGAGAAGCACCTCGTCACTACTCTGCCAAGCAGCCCAATGCTGATCAGTGCTGGAGCCCTGGGTTCTGCTAGAATTCTGAAGCTAAGATTTAATTCAGTTAACTCCCTCCCAGAGTGGCCAGCACAGTGCACAGAGGTGAATCTCAGGGCAGGACTCACCTTGCTGTACTCTCTAGCTTCTAACATACATGTACTCAGAGCAGCATGGTCAGGCGTGGTTGCAATTACAAAGCTTCAGACTTTTAGGAACCTTAAAGCCTCTGAAGATCACACTCGGCTGACAGGGCACCAGACCGTTATCTAGTCTTCCCCTGCAATTTCAGCCTTCTTACATGGCTTAAGTTCTAAAGTAACTGCTTTAAATCATAGTGACTATTGTCAATAAAGACCTCACTACCAAACAAAAACAGTAAACACAAACCACCTGTCAGAATATAAATTTGTTTTCAACACAAAATGAATTAACCAAGCTATTATAGATGTATTGCACTTAGCATATTAGATCATAGTACAACAATCTCTAAATGATTCCTGAATTACCAAGAAGCAAGGATTAAGAATGGTCTCTATTACTTCCAATATATTACTAAACAACATCCCCTTCCACACATGCAAGCTGGCTTAATACAGAATTTTAAGAGCAAACTGCAGGGAAATATGCTCCAGAGATTAAAATATATCATTGTCTGTCATTGTTGAAAGGAGTGCATTGTTGGAGAAGCTGAGCAGAGGCTGAACCACACTCATCCTGCCTCTGGATCCTAGTGCCCAGGTCCACTGGGAGCACTCATCAGACTGCCAGCGAGCTGCAACACTCACAGCTGCCGGTCTAGAAATTCTCAAAGTGTGAAGGAACTTAATCTTTTTGAATCATTATTTAGGGATGCCAACATCCTGCAGCAATGAATATGGAAACAGACAAAGCCCTAAGTCACGAGGGGAAGAAAGCTCAAATAGATGCCCACGGATCACATTACTTATAAATGTGTAACTTTCTCAGCCACTTATAATTATTTTAAAGATGGCAGCGGCCATGCAGAGCCAGTTCTCCAAGTGCTTCAGTGAAGCACTGGCTTTGACTCACACAACTCATGGAGTTCTAGAAAGCATGGTCAAATGTTTCTGTGTCCCACCTTCTCCTTTAGCCTCCTGCATGTGTCTCACTTTAGCCTCCTCTTTCTGATCTCCCACAGCTTTAACTCCTCGCATGGTCCACAAATCTGCTCAGTTATGACTTCTCACACTCTCAACCAATCTTCAACGATATTTTCTAATTCTGTGGGCAATACTTTTCATGACAAGAACTTCCAATTAATGTTCTCTCTGCCTGATATTTTTGCATAGCATTTTTAATTCCTTCTCTTATAAATTTAATAAATTCAAATTCACGTATTTTGAGTTTAGTAATTCAAAGTAGGGGCAGATCCTGGAGGTATGGGTTGCCTTTCTGCTGGCTATGCCTACTGAGTTTTGCTCATAGATGGCTGCTTCTGAGCACATCATTAAATTTGGGATCGAGTTCTCAGCAAATGGGGCTTGACCTTGGAATCCACATTGATTAAAAGCTGTGTACCACCAGGATGGATTTGGCCAGATAATTTAAAGGTATTAAAAGCTGAGGACCCTTTGCCTCGGCCAGTGAGTTCTCACTCACAAAATCCCAAGTATTGTAAATTTGAACCCCACGACCTCATCAGATCAGCTCATGAGAGCAAACTTTCAAGGGAATGGGCATTCTTAGTCCACACGAATTGCCAAAAACAACAATAACTCTGCTGTCACAAAGCACTGAACTCTGCCCATACGCTAATAACTCACACTTCAGTCACCAACCCACACCCTGCACTGGAACGTCAATTCCTGTAACACGCTGAGCATCTTGCCTTCAGCATCTAACAAGAACCTCAAAACCGAGCACATTCAAGCCTGAACTAACCCATTTCCTTCTTCCTCTTGACCTGCTCAAATATCTGTCCTCTTCTCAGCAGCTCCAGAGCCACAGCTCAGGCCCAGTATGGCACATGGCTCCACTTTCTGTTTGCCGCACTGGGTGGACTCTTGGGTGTTTTTCTTAGGTCCATTTATTCTATAGGGACGAGCTTGTCTGTAACGCCTTCCAGGATCTCTGTTACATTACAGGCTTTTTGTTCTACCCAAGTGTTCACTAATTAACTGTGCACAGTGACTACCCAAATTGCTCAGAACCAGGGAAGAAAACATAACACACAAACACAGCCCCATAAATGAAAAGAGCCAAGCAATGATACCAGCTGAGTGTAACACCCAAGACCCAGCGACCATAATATGACATACTCCCTCCCTCCATTTCAGCCTGGTCTGCTGTGAGGCCCAGTCTGTCATGCATATTCTTGCCTTTCCTAGTACCCAGATTATTATTATTATTTTTATTTAAAGAAATGCAGTTCTGTCCTAAATCACCCAGTCCATTTGGCAAGCTCATTTCCAGTGTGAACCCACGGTGACCATCGCTGCTTCAAAAGTTCCAGCATTTTGCCTTTGTGGATCGCAGCTCTTCACCACACTTTTACTTTCACTTTCAACAACCCTCACATTTGTTATGGGAGTTCTCTTGTGCCTTTTCCTTTGGGTACCTTTGTGAGGACTTTGAAAGATGAAAATGTATAAAATGGCAGCTTCTTTAAACAAAGTAATTCTTTGGAAAAAAAGTTCCTCCCACCATGGAACGATATGGCATGATAACCTTACCTACTCCCATATTAGTTAACACCAAGCTGCTAGAAATGTAGATAAGTAAGATGCTTGATAAATAAGACATATTTGATAATCAATATTTATAAATTTCTAAGGTCTACTCAGGTTCACAGTAATATTTGTCTAGCCTCATCTTTGCTCACTTTTAAGCTTTAGCTATTTGGATAAACTAAGCCCAAAAAAAAAAAAGCAATATTCTATAATGGAGTGTCTGGACCCCAGAGGAAAAGTCTTTTTCCCAAAGTCAGGCATTAGACATAAGTCCCTATTCCCTCAGGGTCTTGAAGTGGGTTCCTGCTTATTAAAAAGGGAGTCATTCTTATCTCTGGCAAGAGGAATTTGTGACCCTCCCATTAATATACAACTGGTACCTATTATCTTGTCAAGGTCAATTCAGCTTCTTCAATCCCCCTTCCTCGCATTTAATTCTTTGTGCAATTATAGAGCATAAAAGGTGTAGTGGACAGCCATCTGATTTTCCCTCATATAATGTTAGCAACCTCCTTTACCTTGCAGACTCCACACCTCCTCTTTGGAACGTGAATCCTGCTGGACGCCAGCATATTTCTCTTCCTGGTCTCCACACTTATCATCAATGGCAGCAGTGACGTTAAGAACACCAGACCTCCAGGAGTCCGAACATAACTACAAGAGTCAGAATCTCTGTCCACGTCCTCAATGCTGCATATACTATATTCAATGAATACTAGACTGGATATCTACATCACATGGGGACAACCTGAAAGGTCTTGCCAGAGTGAGTTACTTGCTCTTCCCTCCTTTGTCCTCTTTTAACACCTGCCTGACCAGCCCTCAAGACAAATACTAGAGAATGAACCTGGTTGCCTACAATTTCTCTGTATTCTTATTCTTAGTGAGTTTGAATACAGACTAAAGATCTGTCCTCTTTCCTTCAAATGCTGGAGCATGAATAAAGAGGAGGGAGGATAGCTAGACAGCATGTAGTAAGACACTGGCTAGTGGCCAGGATCTGGAAGGGTTACTCTTACTACCAATGGAACCATGACAAAAAGATGGAAAAGGAAAGCAGGGCCCAGAACACAGAGTCTTCCCCAGCTCCCTTTACATCCATGGCACCTTCCCCCTTGTCTGTCATAAGAGCCACAGCACACTCATCTCCTTCCTTGGTCTAGAAATTCTTTCATTTCTAAGCACCATGCTAGACACTTGAGGTCTGGTAAAATGGCTGCTACACACAGTAGATGAGCACAGCTTTCAAGACAGTTTTGTATCAAGCATTCTTAAAAACTTAGTATCACCAACAATCAAACTCATTTGATGCTTTCATTAACCAATAAAAGTAACACATAGACAAAAGTACTTCCCACACCAGTTACCTTCAGCTACAGTTCGGAGGAAAGATGGGAAGGAATAGTTGAGTATTTCCATTTATTGTTAGTTTCAAAATGAGTTAATTTCCTAGAATCCTCTGAAGTTTTTCAATTACTATTGGTGTTTAGTATTACTGAGAACTTAGGATTCATATATACTTAGTGCACACTGTTCATCATCCATAGAGATCCTTAAACTACCCCATCCTTGGCTCCTATAAAATGCTCTCTTAAGCTCGTGCCCTCACTTCCTGAGCATATTTTCTGCTCTGGCAGCAGCTGTGCTCCCCGCAGCTTCACTCACTGCAGTGGGCACTGACCATTAGGAGACTGAAGTGTGATGCCTTATGGTAGTACTCATGGCTTCTAGGTTGGTCCTTGTTTCTACACATTTCCAGGAAAGGCCTTGAAAACTACTGTCACGGGCTCTTTCTCTAACCTCTGCTCTTGTTCATTGGTTTTGTCTGTGACCCACACCAAAGTCCAGGTTCCCAGATCCACGACCTCAACTATTCCTGTGATTTATTTTGTAAAAAAACATATGAGTCTACCATTCATACCACCAATCCAACCATCATGTGTAACCACTCAACTTCAGGATTGTTTCTGGAGTGCCTTTAGCTAGTCTATTAGGTATTTATAGGCAACTTTACTGACATTTAAAATAGCATTCCCTGCAACCAGATATATGATCAGGTTCATCTGTTTCAGTTTGACTCAATATTAGGGCTTTTTTACATTTTAATTTTGTTATAAGATCACACAAAATATGTATTTTTCCAAAGTCAAGGAGAAAAGCAAAGCTATACTCAGGCCTTTCCATCACCCCCCACCCCACACTCTCCATCACAACCACTTGCTGCTTTTAAGCTTTCTGCTTAACCTTTCCCTGGCACTGATCCCAGGGCCTCTCACCTGCTAGGCAGTGCTCTACCACTGACTCTATCCACAGTCCTTGGCGGCTGAAGTCTGGGCACTATCGTTCCTCTTTTTGATGAATCACACTACCCTCGTCTCTACCCTGCTATTTTTCACGGGCCATCACTCCACAACATTAAAAGGAGAGACTATTTATTACTTCTCTATACAGTTATAGACACTGTAAAAGTTAACCAACGGCTCTCATCCTGAGCACCCTTTGGGCTGCCTCCATTTTCTGTCACTGTAAACAGACAGGGTTGTAATAAATAGCCTTATGTGTGTTATGTTCTGTCTTATTTTTACTAGTGTAACACTGAGATAAGTCCCTGGAAATAGGGTTGCAGGGCCAAAGAGTAAATATAAACATAATCTTTCTAAACATTGTAGATTCTTGGCGTTTAAACTATTTTGCCCTCTGAGTATTTGAAAGCACCTACTTCCACTGTTCCATCCACAGATCAAATGTCAAACGTCTACATTTCTGTATATAACAGAGAAACATGAGTATTTCCGTAGCACTTATTTGTTTGTTTACTTTATCAGTAAACATATTTTGACCTACATTTAAGAACAATTTGGAACCTTTCTTCTGTAACCCACCTGTTCATATATTGAATTTTTTACTTCATGATATTCATTAACATTCTTTTTTTAATTTACCACTATATTCTTTTTATTTGGTTTACCATGTTTTCTGTTATACAAGCACATTATCATCATCACCATCATCATTATTATGAGTATTTTGTCTGCACGTATGCATGTGTACCACGTGTGTTCCTGGTGCCCACGGAGGCCAGAAAAAAGTGTTGTATTCCTGGAACTGGAGTTACAGATAGCTGTGAGCTGTCATGTGGGTGCTGGGGCTCACACCTGAGTTCTTCCCCTGAAAGAACAGCCAGGGCTTTTAACTGCTGAGCACTTTCTCAAGCTCTACAAAATTATTTTTTTCCAGCAAATTTAATACTTGTTCCCATTTTTGTCTATGGAGTCTGAGAGGCAGGGACTTTACAACATAATCAGCTGTAGAGGAATCTATCAAGCTTTTTCCTAGTATCGGCAGCAAATGTTTTTATATTTGTATGGTATCTGACTTATTTGTAATTTAGTCTTGACACAACACAAACAATGAATCTAAAATTCCATGGTTTTCAAACTCAAAACATCTGTATTTACTGCCCCATTTTCTATCCAATTCCACCAGCCTGTGTTTTGAAGCACCTATCACAGTTTTAATTTCAGAGCCTTAGGGCCCAGTAACTATACTCCTACACTGCTGCAGTTGTTTCTTTTTAAGAGTTTTCCTTATATTCTTATTTATTTGTTCTTTCTAATGAAAGCACCTCCCAACTTCTCATGAAAAGGACTAAATGCTGGAAGGGAAAGCCTTGAAGCATTCACCATCATGAGATGGTTAAGCCAGAAAACTCCGATACACCAATATGGGAAGCTTTTATTTATATCAATTTACACCAACCAGCAAAGCAACACGTTTCCTTTATATCATGAATTACATCAAATACATGGTGCAATGGGGACAAAATGATACAATATGCAAGCTGGAAGACAACAGGAACAAATTGCTCACCTTCCTTTTTCAGCCATTTCACAATGTTCCCTTGCTCCATTGTAGGAGACAGCGATGGCATTAGGATCTTAATAGGATCCGCTGAAATGAAAACAGAAGATATTAACCAAAATACATACCTACCTCTCTCTCTCTCTCTCTCTCTCTCTCTCTCTCTCTCTCTCTCTCTCTCTCACACACACACACACACACACACACACACACACACACACAATGTGCCTCACAGTCTATTGAGAAGTGACTATAGAAAAAACAAAACCATTGGTTTGTTTAACAAATACTTAAATATTTAGAATACTTTCAGCTCCTTTTCCATGACCAAAAGGCATGAAAGAAAACCAAGACAAGGTTTTAATGTCCTACAAGATAGTAATTGAGATCAGACATTAAGAACCTGGTTGCTTTAATTTCTTCTAATCCTATGCTATTCAATCTGCAACTGTTGTTGCCAGTAGGAACGAGCAGGAATAGCCTTGTCAAGGGTGATTGGGCAGGAAAATCTAAGGGGTTCAGCAGACCTCAGATAGGTGATCTAAAAATGCACACATGACCCATGAAATCTCTTAGTGAAGCATAGCTAAGGAACTACTTTCTCCTTAGACATCTAAAAGAGACACTACATAATCACCCAGCACACTTCCCAAGAGTCTTCACTGTTTAGGACCTTGTTGGAAAACCTTGTGACTTTTACATTATAAATTATATGAAAGTTATTCTGGTAAAATACCAGAGTAACAAATGTCATTCCCAGAGTCTCCCATAGAATGTTTTCTGTCCCAATGAACTCAAGGTCTGCAACACAGCCCATACATTCCAAATATGGACCGAATATGGTTTCCTTTTCTCTTGATGTTAGAGGGTTATAAGCAAAAGGATTTAACACAAATGTTTAAGGGAATCAGAAATCTCCTTTTGGAAACCTAAATGATTTTTACTATAGTTCCAAATGGAGAATGCCTGTGGCTTCATGGCAAAGGCATTTCCAGTCCTTTCAAGGCACAGCCACTCATCTCTGAAAGATCAGGAAAAACATAAGGAGCCATGTCTTCATTTCTTTGAAGAATTATCTGGTTATAGGAAATGTGTGTTTTCCTCTTGGGTCTTCCATGGGCTGGGTGGTAATCAGTCTTCTTTCAAAGGCAGATCCAAAGGTACATATCTTTCTGTTCCAGTCACTGAGACTCTGTGGGTTTGAGGCAGCAATTCACACACAACCTCCCGCCCACAACCAAAAGCTCAAGTCTAAATACAGGGCTGTACTGAGAAGTCCAACCACAGATGGGCTCAGATATTAAGCCATTCCCTATTCCGGCCAAGCCAGTGCTTAGACTCTACCTATTCATCTGATCTCCATTCACCTGACTTTTAACTGGTATCTGTAGCACGAATTCTAATTGGTCTTAATAAATAAAACCCAGAGTTAGATATTAGGGGGTGAAAGCTGAAGGATCAGAGAAGCAGAGCAGCCAGACACTAGAGAGACTTTTACCTCTACCAATGCTCAGAACAAAGGGGCCATCCTGTCCTCAGACTGCATCTGAGTTCCTGTCTCTTCCCACCTTATATTCCCCTCTCTGCCAGCCATACTGCTCCCATCTCCACCTCCCCAGTGCTGGGATCACCTTTGGGTGAACTCTGTTTCTCTTTTACAATGATCTCCTGTGTAGCCAGGGTGGCCTTGAACTAACAGAGTTGTCTACCTCTGTCTCCAGAGTCCTGGGATTAAAGGTGTGTGCCACCACTCCCTGGCCTCCAGTGGCTTAGCTGTGCACTCTAATCTTCAGGCAAGCTTTATTTGTTAAAACACAAACAAAATATCACTACAGGTATCAGTGTTAAAGCTATAAAAGTGGAATGACCATCATAATAGCCCAACAATGTCTACACAGCACTCCCTATCTACATTCCCATTCCCTATTTCCTTTCTTTTTCTTTTTCTTTTCTCTTTTCTCTTCCAGACAGGGTTTCTGCATGTAACAAATAATGCTGGCTGTCCTGGAACTCACTCTGTAGACCAGGTTAGCCTCAAACTCACAGAGATCTATCTGCCTGCCTGTGCCGCCTGAGTGCTGGGAATAAAGGCATGAGCCACCACTTCCCCGGCAACATTCCCATTTTCAATGAGAAGACTGCAGATCATGGTAAGAGTTTAGTCTTCCTGCCTAACTCAAGGCTGGCCCCTACTATACTATGGCACTTTGTGTCTCTGTGTCCCTTAATGCCCCTTAAATGCAAATTCATCATTTAACCACTGGTTATGGGTAGCCTAGTCACCAAGAAATCAACCACAGCAAACCAGGCATATCGACTCCGCACAAGCACTCTTCATAAGTCTAACAAAACACTTAGTATACCTTTACCTTGGGCATAAAGAACTGCAGTATTAAGAAAGCACTTTCACAACTGGTAAGGAGTGTTTCAAATGCAGCAGAGAGCAGCTAATCTCAAGTGTACTAGGACAGATATAAATAGGGTTGGAGAGCTAGGTCAGTGGTTAAAAGCACTGGCTGCTCTTCCAGAGAACCCAGGTTTGAGTCCCAGAACCCACATGACAGCTTATAACCATCTGTAACTCTATCTAGTTCCAGGGCATTTGATGACCTCTTCTGCTCTCATGGCTCCAGGCATACATGTGGGTACACAGACATACATGCAGTTAGAACGCCCATACACACAAAATAAAGTAAAAAACTTAATAAAAAAATATGAGGGGGAAATAGATTCATTGGCTCTCCTAACTCCAAATTAATTCTTAAAGCATTCTTATTTGGAAAGAGTTTAGAGAACACATGCCATTCAACTCCTGTCCACTCTGGCTTTCATTCACTATCACTAATCATTTCATATAATTCCCAATTGAACACTAGTTGAGATACAAATTATAGCTACAAAACAGCTCTAAAAGTCTTTTTCTTAGTAAAACAGACCTTTGTTCAATAAAAGCAGCACATTAGCATTCTAGATAGGTAGAGATAATACAGAGGTCTATGTACCACTTCAATACTGTTATCTTCAGAGACCATCAAAGTCTTAAGTCAACTGAAGTAGGTGTCTTAGAGAAAACACACACACATGCATGGGTGTGAATGCTGACCTACAGAACATTAGTAATGCAAGTCTAATTCCAAACTGTAATGACTGCACACTCATAGTTATGAAAATTTCAGCAAATGTTCAAAATTTAATACATGGAACACATTTTGAAATAATGAATTTTTAATCTCAGATTATGGTGGGTATTGATTACCTTTTTCTCAGCTAAACAAAGACACCTGCTCAAAGCACGTTTATCAAGCTCAACTTTCAACATTTCTTTTTAAACTCAGGGACAAATGTGCTTGGAAAATAAGAAAGCAAAATCACTCTTACTTCTAAATAGTACCACGGTGGTAAAGAAGTAAGTGTCTCTCCGAAAAGCTCAGCTTCAAAAAAAAAACAAACAAAAACAAAAAAGTCCGAATATATTGTTCTTATTAAAAGTTCAAGCCAGGCATAATGGGGCAGGATGTCATGATCATGCATATGTTTATCTGCCCACTAGAATTCCACTTCAGAGAGGTAAAGTAAAAAGACACAGTGCTCCCACAATCGGATCCCAATTATGACAAATACTAAATCAGTTCTCTCAAAACAGACTCTCCAGTATTTCCACACTTGGCTCGGATGCCATGACGACTCTCATTAGTGTTTCCTACGGCAGTGGCTCATCTAAGAGACCTTCACGATCCCATTGCTCCTCCCATTAAAGACTACACTATGAAATGTCTGCATTTATTAAGCATTATTTCCCAAAATATAACATCAAGAGCTCCAAAATTTTTATTTTAAAATTAAAAAATGAAAATCATAGGCACTCTTCACACAGTCACCATCTATGGAGAGCTGGAACTGTGACTCTGAGTAAGGACAATAAAACTCAAAGCTGCTGCTGCAGATCATCAGCCGTACTCTCCATGAAGCAGGCAAGGATATTCTGGATGTTGCCACTACTCAGTGCTGTCTATGGACTGACTGCAGGCTCACTACAGATGTGCCATACACTTTGATTCTAACTGAGCAGTCTGCAGACTTTCCTGCTAGAAATGCCATTTCAAACCATGCATATTAATTTATTAACAAGAACACATTTCATCCTAATAGATCCTCCTTGGATTAGAATATTACATTACTTCTTTCCCAAACATTTTTTTTCCTGCTGGAGAAAGTTAAATATGCAATAATAAAACAGACTTTAGGTATCAGGCCTACACATTACCACTATCTGCCCTTTGTGGCTGCTATCAACACTATGAAAATACTACCTGCTTCTTCAGCTCCTTGGAATGGAATTAACCTGCACCTACCCCATGTCATTTTCATGAGGGAGAACTGACGGGCTCCTCCTACATTCTGGTAAACAGCTCTCACTGCTCCCGCAGACTGAGAAGGCTGTGAAATGCGCGCCAACTGTTTCTTACTAATATCAACTTGCCTGACTACCAGTGAGGACAGAGCAAATGTGAGGACAAAGCAAGTTAGGAGTTTGCTCAACTGGTTATACCAGTTTATTTAAAACAATACTTAAACATATTTAATATTTTGCTAGAATTTAACCTTTTGAGCAGTGCAATGCTTGTCCCTTTTTATAAACCAGTTAGAATATTTCTAACTGGTTGGCAAGTGAGTCAATATTAAGATGATTCCAGAGCTGCATGTTTCCAGAATTTTATTTTGAAACACTAACTTTTAAGAGAAAATGTCTCACAAACCATTAACCCTATTTTACTATCGCTTGTCTCAGAAGACCAGCACACTAAATGACAACAATTGCTTGGGATGCTGCTGTCCGATGTACAATACAAACTGCATGAACAAATCATCACCAAACTGAAGTAACTTCTTCAGTTCTTCAAATCTGTTCTGTTAATTTTCCTTCAGCAAAATTCTCAGTTTAATTTTAAATGTGGCATAATAATCTGATTCTAACTTATTTTTCCTAACGTATATTTTTATCCTGGCAACAAAACTCGTATTTCAGCAAAATCAATTATATTGAGGATTTAAATTCATGATATATACAGGAATTCTAAAACATCACTAGATTAACAGAGAAATTAATCTAACAAACTCTTAAAATAAAAATGCAGAGCAAACTGCTTTGTGGAGTTAATGTGAAGCAGATCTAAGCTCTACTACAATAATGAAAGTAATTAAGGACATTGGACAGTTTACAGACGGTACAGTCAAGTGGCACACTCCAGCCCACTCACTGAACTGTTACCTAAGCACACAAAAACATGAAATGAATAGACAAAGACGAAAGCAAACAGCCCATTACTTTCTTAGCTCAGACCTGGCAGGAACTCACTGATAAAATGCATCAACACTGCTGTACAAATAAAGCAATGCTGCCATCTGCAGGCTGAACAGAACACAGACGAAGAAGGGCAGGTGATTTAAACCCAGAACAGGGAGGGAATACAACAGTAAGATCGCAGCCTGTCTCAGGGAGAAAAAATAGCCTGCAGCAGTGAATAAAGGCGACTTCTGTGTCACTTTAAAACAAATGACTGCTTGCCAGCATCCTTTGTGCCGCACTATTCTGCTGTGGTGCTGGGGTGACAGAATGAGACATCTACAGCCTGTGACAGAAACAAATGTACAACAGTATGAACGAAACAGCTGTTCCAGGCCTTGCCTGGCATGCTAGCAACGCTCTAAAGACAATGGTAATACATGATATTCAGTTGCTACCTACTGTTTGCACATAAGCAAAGACGAAAACAACGTACTTGAAATGACAACAGCTATTCAGTTCTAGTCAGTCGTGTTAGCTACTACAGGGACTTTTAATTGTTCCTTTAAAAATAAGTTTTGGAATATAATTATGGAATTTCACTCCCTCCCCCAAAATTTACCTAACATTGAGGGAAAATATCCTTGTTTTTCTGTCATTTTGAAAACAGAAGCCAATAAGAAAATGGAGAACAATGGCATACAACTTTGGAAGTAGGTAAGTAAACAGCTGCCTAAAAATCGACTAAAAAGACCCTACAAACCTGCATCTTAAATCAGGGAGGAGTCTGTGAACAGGGAGAAGATGGATGCCCAGGTGTCTCAGTCCAGAACTAGGTAACCATCCCATTCCTGTTTAACAGCACACCAGAGAGTCCTTTCTCTTGAGGGAATTAAGAAGGGGCCTTTGGAATTTAGGTTCAACCTACCTGGTCTGTGTTACGAGAACCCCAAACACACACACACACACACACACACACACACACACAACATAACGCACAATTATTAAGGGGTGCTGCTTTGGGGAAAAACAAACTCACAGAGCTGGGACCAAGGGAGTTGGGGACTGACCACAAGCTGCTTCACACTACCAGGCCGGGTCTTCACAACCAAAGAGAGCACGTGACCTCTGTCTCTCTCCTTTTAAGAGATCACATACTCAGACAAGAAGCCATGCTCTAAGGCCAGAACCCCAAAGCTACTGGCAGAATGAATAAGCACAACACTTCCCCTTTTTGTCTAAATAAGAAGGCTCTAAACCTAATACAAAACTATATATAATGAATAATTATTAAGTACTGTACAGGAGAAAGAAAGGGTAATAACATACACAAAAATAGAACTACAACCAGCAAGAACAACATCAAGCAAGAAACACATACTAAATGTCCAGGCTGGTACGGGAGAACAATTCTCTATCTGTCAATTATGTATTAAATAATTGCTGATTGGTCAATAGCCAGGCAGGAAGTATAGGCAGGACAACCAGGCAGGAAGTAGAGTCGGGGCAATAAGAACAGGAGAATTCTAGGAAGGAGGAAGCCCATTCCCCGGCAGTCCTGCCCAGACCACAGAAAAAGCAAGATGTGACCTACCCTGCCGAAAAAGGTACTTAGCCATGTGGCTAACATATACTAGAATAATGGGTTGGTATACGTTATAAGAGCTAATACAAAGCCTGAGCTAAGGGGCCAATCAGTTTATATCTAATGTAAACTTCTTTGTGATTCTTTGGGGCTAAGCGGCTGTGGGAACTGGACAGGACAGAAATCCCAACAAGCAGGACAACATGTTACAGAATGGTGCACACGTGGACAACTGCACCCACATAAAGCCTGAAAGAGCTCGGGAAGTAATTCTAGACAGAAAATAATAGAGTAAAGCATGGCTTCTTGGTAGCAGCAATTTCTCAGGTCTGCTCTGCTTGCTAGAGGCAAGCAAATGCTCATTTAAGAGAGGCTTCCTAACTCAGCTTTAGCTGTAAAACCTTGCAGCTCTTTTAAGAGGTCCTGCCACAAAACACTTACATAGTGTTGATGAAAAGCCGACCGCATGCCTTTTGGTTTTCAGCCATAGCAGGAAAAAAGCTGCGCTGTTTTAAAATGCCGGCTTTCTGGGCCATCCTGCCAGGGCAAACTCTGACTCTTTCAGGCAGGCAGTCCGACTATGAAGCATTTGAGTGTGGTTTGTGAGTACACTGCTGCAGCTTGCTTGCTGGCAGGGACCTTGAACTGCTGTAGATTTGTGGCAATAAACATGGCTCTGGCCGGTACCTCTGCCATGAGGCTGGAAAGCTAAGGAATGGGCTGGATCCAGCCGTCAAAGCCATGGCTTTAATCCTACCCATATTTCTTAGTAAATTAAAGACTCATGTAGTCAGAAAAAGAGAGAGATATACAGTAAAGACATATTCAAAGACAAAGAAAACCTCTAAATCATTTACTGTGTGTTTAAAAATATATGCAGGCTTGGAAGAGAAAAGAAAAGGGTTAAAGTCCTTAAAAATAAAAAAGAATGAGAGCAGTTGGATGTGGTGGTACACACCTTTAATCCCAATGCCTGGGAGGCAGAGACGGATCTCTGTGAGTTCAAGGTGTGGTAGCAGACACCTTTAATCCCAGCACTGGGGAGGCAGAGACAGGCAGATCTCTGTGAGTTCAAGGACAGCCTGGTCTACAGAGTGAGTTCCAGGACAAAGATACCCAGAAACCCTGTCTCAAAAAGCAAAAAATTAAAAATAAAAGAAATAGAGTATAAAATAAAGCCACATAAAGATGGAAAACACACAGAGAGTCAGTATACTGTATGTTATTATGCTCTCTGAATTGTTTGAATGCTGAGGAAGGAGCAACAGCTGCAAAAAAATATTTGCTTATAAATGCAGCTGAATTAATACAATGAAAATTTTTATGTTACATGTGATTTCTCATGATATAACAAACTTAAAAGAAATCTTTGCTAGGCAAACAAAGCAAAGCAAGGAGAAGAGAAAAGATACAGCAGATAAAGGAACCCTTATGCAAGGAAAACGTGGCAGTTGTGGCTAGTTTAGCTAAGAAACAGATGGCAGAGAAATAAATGCAAAGTGAGTCTTTAAGCTGCAGCAGTATGACAGGGTGGCTGTATAGACTTCCACAGCATGGCTTCTTAAAATTTTCCCATTCACAGTCCCCTTGCATCTGAGAAATTTTTATGCAACCCCCAGCTATATTTTATATATTTATAAAATAAGTATATTAGCATTGGGCATGGTGATACATGCCTGTGTCCCAGAAACTCAAGATTATCCTTTACTACCAGGTGCACTAACAATTGAGGGTGAGCTAAAGAAACGAGAGACTATGTCTCCAAAAAAGTATATAATTAACCAGTTATTGATAATGAATCAAAAAGAAGGGCTGAGGAGATGGCACAGTTAGTAGAGCACTGAAACATGGGGTCCTGAGGTCAGCTTTCCAGAACCTACATAAAGAGTCAGGTGCCAGCCAGAATGCCCACCCTTAACCAGAAATCAATGAAATAGAATCAAAGAAACCAATACAAAGAATCAATAAATCTAAGAGCTGATTCTTTGAGAAGATAACAAGATTGACAGACCCTTGGCCCAACTTAACCAAATGAAAGCAAAGACTTGGTGTGGGAGAATTGTCTATATTCTGTCAATCATGTTTTAAGTAAATGCTGATTGGCCAGGCAGGAAGTATAGGTGGGACAACCAAACAGGAAGTAAAGGTGGGGCAATGAGATCAGGAGAATGCTGGGAAGGAAGAAGCCCATTCCTCCACAGTCCTGCCCAGACCACCAAAGAAGCAGGATGTGACCTGTCCCACTGAAAAAGGTACTGAGCCATGTGGCTAACATAGATAAGAATAATGGGTTAATATAAGCTATAAGAGCTAATAAGAAGCTTGAGCTAATGGGCCAATCAGTTTATAATCTTCTGGAGACCTCTGTGTGATTTTCTTTGGGGCTAAATGGCTGCGGGAACTGGTCAGGACAGAAACTCCAACAAGAAGGCCCTCATGTTACAAAGACTTAATTTAACAGAATGATAAATGAACAGGGAAACATTACAATAGACACCAAAAGGTTTTCATAATATTACAAAGAACTACTTTAAAAACCTGTATTTCAATAAGCTGGAAAACAAAACAAAACAAAACAAAAAGAATAAATTTCTAGATTCAACCAAACTACCAAAATTATACCAAGAAGTCAGCACCCTAAACAAACACAAAGTAAATGAGGATATTGAAAGAGTAATAAATGAACTTAAAGACAAAAATCATATGATCACCTCAACAGACAACAGAAAAAGCCCTTGACAAATCCAACATGCTTTCATGATATAATTCTTAGAGAATTTAGGAGTAGAGGGAATGTATCTTGATATAATAAAAACTATGTATGAGAAACCCACAGCTAGCATCATCCTAAATAGAAAAAAAGTTTGAAGCAATTCTACTTATGTCAGGAATGAGACAAGGATATCTTTCCCACTCCTTCTCAATATTATGCCTGAAACACTAGCTAGAGCAATAAGACAAGAGAAATAAATTAAAGGGATAGAAATAGGGAAAGAAGAAGTTAATCTATCCCTATATGCAGATGACATGATACTATACATTAGAGATCCCAAATATTCTAGCAGAAAACTTCCAGAAATGATAAACTCAGCAATGTGGCAGGATACAGAATCAGCTTGCACAAGTCAATAGCTTTTCTACACACCAACAAACGTGGATCTGGTAAGTCTTACCCTTCTGCCCATTCCCTCTGTCTTGCTAAAAACCATTAGATTACATTCCTGAAGCTCGCCCCACAAGGTCCATTCCCTTATTTGGTCAATCCCTCCTCCTGAGGCTGACTACCACCAAAAAGTACTGAAGTCCATATTTATAAACACACATACACACATTATGCAGGTAACAATGAAAAAAAGAAACTGAATTTGAAAGAGGGGGTGTATTGGAGGATTCGAAGGAAGAAAAGGAAAGGAGAAAATGATGTAATTATGTCAAAAGTAAAAGGAATAATAATTAAAAAATATGAGTCTGGTGCTGCTACAAAATATTACTTTAACAGTATAAAGGTGTGTCACATGTTTCTGCTGTCTTTGTTTAACAATGTAAGGGTGTGTTATATTTGTATCTGCTGTCTTTGTTTAACAATGTAAGGGTGTGTTACATTTGTTTCTGCTGTCTTTGTTTAACAATGTAAGGGTGTGTTACATTTGTTCTGCTGCATTTGTTTTAATTATGAAAGGATGTGTTGTTGTTTCACCTTGCCTGCCTAAGGCACCTGATTGATCTAATAAAGAGCTGAACAGCCAATAGCCAGGCACTGAAAAGATAGGCGGAGCTTGTGGGCAGAGAGAATAAGTAGGAGAAATCTAGCAATAGGAGAGGAGAGATAAGGCGAGAGGAGTGGAGGGGAGGAGAGGGGAGAAAAGAGGAAAGAAGAGGGGAAGGGAAGGGAGTGGATAGGAGAAGGGGAAGAGAGGGAAGGGGAAAGGAGAGGAGAGGAGAGGAGAGGAGAGAAGAGGAGAGGAGAGGAGAAGGAGACATCCAGGGCCAGCCAGGCAGTAGACAGAGTTGAACATACAGAAAGAAAGGTAAAAGCACCTGAGACAAAATGTAGATGAAGAGAAACAGAATAATTTAAGTTATAAGAGCTAGCAAGTGGCATAAGGACAGGAAGACCAACGGAACAGAACAGAAGACCCGGATATTAATCCACACACCTTCGAACACCTGAGTTTTGACAAAGAAGCAAAAAATATCAAATGGAAAAAAAGAAAGCATATTTTACAAGTGGTGCTGTGTAGTAACAAGGCGTGGGGCTGTGTTTCCGGCGCCCAGTTAGTTTTTGTCCGAAATAATTACATTGAAACTGTATTTATTTAATTACTGTCTGGCCATTAGCGCTAGTCTCTTATTGGCTAACTCTCATATATTTGTTTAACCCATTTTTAATAATCTGTGTGTCACCATGAGTCATGGCTTACCGGGAAAAGATTAGCGTGTCTGACCTGGCAGCTTTATGGCGGGTGGCTCTCTCTCTCCTTTTTAAGCCCTCTCAGGTTTTTAAGTGGATTTAGCCCCACGTTGGGCGCCAATTGTAGCAAGGAGGAGAGGGCTGCATTCCCGGCTCCCAGCACAGGGCTATTTGTTTTGTTTTGCCTGGCTCCCAGTGCCCGAAATAATTATATTGGAACTGTATTCATTTAATTAATGCCTGGTCCATTAGTTCTAGCCTCTTTTTGGCTAACTCTCACATATTTGTTTAACCCATTTCTAATAATCTGTGTGTTACCACGAGTATGTGGCTTACCAGCATGAGTCTAACCAGTGTCCATCTTGGGCCAGAGAAGCATGGCGTTTCCCATATTGCCTTTTCTCTCCCAGCCTTTCATTTTGTCTATTACGCCCATTTAAGGGCTGCCCTATCAAAAGGCGAAGGCAGTCTCTTTATTTAACCAATAAAAGCAACACACAAATACAAAAGACCCTTTTAGATCAGTGCTGGCATAACTGGATATCAACATATAGAAGTATGAAAATGGACCCATATCTATCACCATACACAAAAAGTGCAAATGACCAAAGACCTCAACATAAAGCCAGCCACCTGAACCTTACAGAAGAGAAAGTAAGAAGTACACTTGAATGTATTGCCATACATATATATTAGGAGACCACTTCCTAAATATAACCCCAGCAGCACAGACTCTGAGAGAAACAATTAATAAATGGGACCTCCTGAAACTGAAAAGCTTCTGTAAAGCAAAGGACATGGTCAACAAGGCAAAACGACAGCCTACAGAATAGGAAAAGATCTTCACTAACCCCACATCAGACAGAGGTCTGATCTTCAAAATATACAAAGAACTCAAGAAATTGGTCATTGAAAGAACAAATAATCCAATAAAAAAATGGAGTACAGACCTAAACAGAGAACTCTCAACAGAGGAATCTAAAATGGCTGAAAGATACTTAAGGAAATGTTCAACATCCTCAGTCATCAGAGAAATACAAATCAAAACAACTCTTAGATTCCATCTTACACCTCTAAGAATGGCCAAGATCAAAAACACTGATGACAACTTATGCTGGAAAGGTTGTGAGGAAAAGAGAGCACTTCTGCATTGCTGGTGGGAATGCAAGCTGGTACAGCCCCTTTGGATGTCAGTGTGGCAAATTCTCAGAAAATAAGGAAACAACCTTCCTCAAGACCCAGTAATACCACTTTTGGGTATATATCCAAAGGATGCTCAATCGTGCCACAAGGACATGTGCTCAACTATGTTCATAGCAGCTTTGTTTGTCACATCCAGAACCTGGGAACAACCTAAGGAAAATGTGGCATGCTAGAGCTACTCTGCTGTCTATGACCCAGCAGTCACTTGATAGGCAGCTTGGGTGTCGGGCACATGGTTTGAAACTGATTGTCACAGAGCATATACCACGTATCTGTGAACAGCATGCTAACTACTGGGAAGACTGTACAGTGTAAGGGAAGCTCTTAAGAAGTAATACACTACTTCTGGACCCACTTCCTAAACTTTGCTATTCAAGGCTCATTTTAAATATATACTTTGTATCAATTTTCTGAGAATTTTGTACTTTGAACAGATTCACCCCCTATACCTCCCCCTTAACTCCTTAATCCATCCCTCATCATCTACCCCCTCCTAACATCAGGTACATTTCTTTCTAAAAAAAAAAAAAAAGGACTACAATTTGTGCTGCCCATATACACATGGATGTGAGGCCACCCACTGGATTGAGGTAAACCCACCAAGGACTAAATCCTAAAATGACTCTCCTCACTACCAGTCATCAACTGTCAATAGCTCCTAAGTGGACCCACCACCCCCTCCTGGAATGTTGACTGGCTTGACCTTGTATGGGTCCTAAGCAGAGAACCACAGCTGCTAGGGTTTCAGGAATGCAGCGCCCCTCATACCCAAAAGACATTGTTTTATCCCAGTCCTTACTGATCTCCGGCCCTTATAACCTTTGTCCACACCCCCACCGAGGTTCATTTTTATGTTTTAGTGAAAAAAAAAAAAAAAGCTCAAAGTTGGAGATTGATCCATGAACTAGTTTACCCAATACAAAACAAGGGAATTTGGTAGCATGCTAGCCTGGGTTCAGTATAGTATGCTAGCCTGGGTTTGTTATCGTTTGCTAGCTTGGGTTTGGTATAGTATGTTAGTTTGGGTTTGGTATAGTATGCTAGCTTGGGTTTGGTATAGTATGCTAGCCTGGGTTTGGTATAGTATGCTAGCCTGGGTTTGGTATAGTATGCTAGCCTGGGTTTGGTATAGTATGCTAGCCTGGGTTTGGTATCATATGTTAGCTTGGGTTTGGTATAGTATGTTAGCCTGGGTTTGGTATCGTATGTTAGCTTGGGTTTGGTATTGTATGTTAGCCTGGGTTTGGTATAGTATGTTAGCTTGGGTTTGGTATTGTATGTTAGACTGGGTTTGGTATAGTATGTTAGCTTGGGTTTGGTATCGTACGTTTGCTTGGGTTTGGTATAGTATGCTAGCTTGGATTTGGTATAAAATGCTAGTTGGGTTTGGTATAGCATATGCCAGCTTGGGTTTTGTGTTTGACTTCCTGTTCTTAAGACATTGATGCCATCCATCATGGGGCCACTACTCTTCTGGCATCACCTAATTCTAACCCTCCTCAGTGACTCTACCTCAAAATATCGTTATCAAGTGGATTTGGGTGTTTAGTTTCCAACACACCACTGCCACATGAAAAGAACAAGTAGAGGTGACTACTAAACACAAGCAACACACCCCTGATGCTTGGGGTGATGCTAAATACCTTAGACTCTAAGTCTCTGGCTCAAGAGATGGCTCACTAGGTAAAGAAACTCTCTGCCAAATATGATGACCTGAGTTCAGCCCCTAAGGCCTGAACTTGATAGAAGGAGAGAACAGAGTCCGACAGCTGTCCTCTGACCTCACACATGTGCTGTGGCACTCCTATTCCTACCCAAGGAAATGAATTTAAAAAAAAAAAAAAAAAAAAAAAAAACCTAACCCAAATCCTATCTATTCTAAAAAGGTAGTAACAGAGAAACTCCAGCTCCAAATCTGTGTCATCTGTAACCACTATGTGTGGCTTCTGGAGGTTTATGCAGTGTCGTCAACCTGGGAGGACTGCCACTTCTTCCTCTGGGTACTCCTTCTTCATCATCATTAACTTACTGCCGAGGGCTCACTATATACACCACTGAAATCCTGTCTTCATTGTTGATCTCTCCCAAGTAGCCAATAAATACTGTAAAAATAAGGATATCAAACAAATTCAGGACTGCATGCAAAAATCTTAATACGACTGAATTGGCCAGATGGCAGAATTCCAAGAATGTGTTCTGCTGAGTAGAATACACTTTCTAAGTAGGCTGCCATGTGCCCATTACCCGACAGGCATTTGTTCCTTTACGCAATCACGCAAGTGACAAGTAACACTGCCTTCTCAAAAAGCATTTCAGTTGAAAGAATGAAAGAAGAATCTATTAAACATAAACACAGAGAACATTGTTTAATTTACTTACCATAAAGCTACACGGCTTCATTTTTCTGAGCTTTTGTAGTTTTACCCAACTAAAGAGACAATGCCAAAGTTTTAGATCATTGGGAGAAGTTAGTAAAATATTCTAAGAAGTACTAAGCGCACAGCATGTCCCATAGCTCACAAAAGCAGCCAACAGATACCTTTTGGTCGGGGGGATGGGGTAGAAACAAGAGTACTTCCAAATTTACAGATTTTAAAATCCTATGTAAGTGTGTTAAAGAGAAATAGGTTCAATAAATGTACCTAATTCAGAGTCTTTGATTATCCAAAAAGCAGCTTGGTTTTATTAAAATACAATTTCTACCCAACTCATGGGGAAACTCCTTCTACATAAAGATGAAAACAAAGCCCAAAATTTCATGTTCCCTAAAACAGTCCACGTGTATTCAAGGAACTTAACAAAAGCCTATAGGTAAGAGTTGGTAGACAAATTTGGGCTCCACATGTAGCATAGCATCCCTACCAGAGTTCTCTGTCATAACATCCAAAACCTACAAATATGTTACATATATAACAAGAAAGAATTAAGATGAATGTGGAATTATGGTCATTACTAACTGATTTTGAGATAGGGAGAACATCCACTCCCCAGGTTGGCACAACACAGCAACACGACTTCTTCATTTCCCTGATGCAAGGAAGGCAGGAGGAAGTGGCAAGAGACATACAAATGTGATCAATGCTAGACTAGCCACTACTGAGCTGGAGGATAGGCAGCAGCCAGGAGGCCATGAATCTAGGAAGCCCTTCGAAGTTGAAAAAAACAAACAAACAAAAAAACAAGGAAACCTCCAAAGAAGATAGGCCAAGCTAGACACCTTGAATTTAGCCTGATGATATCCAATTTATGCTTCTGCCCCCAAGAATTATAAGACAATGAATTTGTGCTTTAAATTGATAGTGGCAGCAACGATAAGAAACTACTCATTCTCATTCAGTACCCTCTTCCTTACAGATGATGTTTAGAGACAAGTGTTCAATGTGTATGTCTAAGGTAGAGGGTGAGGATCAGGCAAAAGTCAAGATTTATCTGACAGAAACTGCCTATATAAATTTCCAAAGGCAGAAGCAATTGACTGTGAGGAAATCTTGGAAATTATCCATTCTTGTGTGTAAGCACATATACTCTTTCTTTTTACGGATGGTTTAGGGCATTCAGACTCTCAAAAAGATCCCAGAGCAAGGGTAGGACCCTTCACAGGCATATCCCCCCAACCCTGCACAACTCTAAGCTTTTAACATTCCATGATGTTTTGAGGCAGGGAGTCTCAAAAGTGTGGTTCATCAAAACTCACAGAGAATGTAAGGAGCAGATCCCTAATACCACCTGAGTCAGTGTTCCAGTTAAATGTAGGAGAGTTCAATTCTAACAAATGAGGATGAGGACGGAGACACCTTATATTGTTAAAGACCACTATTGAGGGACCATTTATTAAACATACCAAAAATGACTTAAATAAATTGTCCCCATTACACACTCTTTAAGAACCCACAAAGCACCCATTTTACTGTATAAGCTGTGTTTTGGTTTGGTTTGGTTTGGTTTCTGGGCCTCGGACAGCTTAGAAAGTACGGGCAATGCCTATTGTACCAGAGGGTGTTAAGAATGATGGCTTAAATGTCTAATGATTTCTAAAATCGTCTTCTCTGCCCCCATCCTAAACCCCAACCCACACTCACACAGGTAAGAAAGGCCTGCCATTTTATACACTGCATGTTAAATAATGGAAGGACAGTGGGTATATCTCTGAGTCCAATATCATTACTTAGGAGCAATTTTGTATAAGAGGCTGTATGAATCTCATGCTACAGTTTTACTTGAAACATCCTGGTCATGTCTGTGATTTCGTATTCATAAGTTAAGTCTTGTATGTTGCAAAGGAGCCATTAAGTAGAGTGAGATTTAAGGTTTCCCAATAAGAACAGGCCCTTTGAATGAAATAAGGATGGGTAATAGTGTATGGGCAGCTTTATTAGGTTAGAGATGAATGATAAAACTAAAGGAAACTGACATGTGATTGAAAACGGTCTAAAATAGGGGGATTTAAAACAGACACACACACACACACACCCACACCGAAATAACCCAAATTCCAAACCAAGGTCATAGAGAAGCCATACAACCCTGGAGGCCAGGGATCGAGTCAAGTTCTCCCAAGTCTGAAGACAGTCCTTTGTCGCAAGCCACAGGCTAAGTCAGAAGACCCGTTCCTGGAAGAGGATTAAAGGGAACCGGGAGACTCGGTACCTACACTCAGAAAAGCGGGTGCCCCAACAAGAACGCCCTGATCCAGGCCCATTGCTCAGCTAAAGAGCGAGCGACAGCCACTCACCCTGCAGCAGCTGAGTGCCGTGAAACCACCTCCAGCTCGCTCCGCGGCCGACAGGCCACGCAGCAGCACCCTGAGCCAGGCCCAGGCTTCGACGGCTGCCGAAGCCCAGGAGGTAACGTAGCAGAGGCAGGTCATAGCGTAGCCTCCAGGAGGCCGCCATCTTCCCGGCCTTCTCCGGCACTGCTCGCAGCGCGGACAAATCGACGGCCTCAAGTCCCGCCCAGGCCCCGCCTTGCAGGGGCTAGCCCCGCCCACAATGCACGCTCCTCATCTTAAGACTCGAGGACCAGCCCTCCTAGCACCGCCTCCAACCTTCCTGGGCACGCCCACCAGTCGGTCTGCGCCGGCGCAGGCTCTCCCAATGAGCGAGGCTCTCTCAGATCCCGCCTCTCGCTCTTGCTCCGCCCCCAGGCTGCCCGTTCCGCCGCCTGACAGCGCTCTGTGCAGTGCACCTAGGCCTGGAAAGAGCGCGCGGCGGCGGATAACCGAGCGGAAGTCGCAACTATGTCTGGCTGTCACGCTCAAGGAGACTGTTGCTCGCGGCCGTGCAGCGTGCAGGTGAGGTCAGCCGTCTACGGCACACGGGGTGGGGCTTCGGTCAGAGCAGATGCGGGATCCCTAGCCCAGTCCGCGCCAGTCCGAGGTCGCTCCTTCCCCTAGTAGGACTGCTCAACCCGGTGTTGATCTGGCGCCTGGAAGACAGCAAGCACCCTTTTGAGTAGCCTGCCTTATTTGGCATTGAGAGGTGGGAGATAGTGGAAATGATTCTTCTTTAAGGAAACCCTCGGGGTGCATGGGTTTTTCTTTCAGTTAAACACGCCACAGTCTTATGGAATACCTTCTACGTGCTAAAAAAAAATGGTGAACAAGAGAACTAGAAAAACAAAGTTTTGATACTATGTGATAAGTCCTGCAGAAGACCCAAGGGAAATCCACTAAATTATCCCCTTTTATTAGCCATGTTTAGGGTCATACACTTAATATCATCCACTGTTCGGTCACTGGAGCAAGTCAGGACAGGAACTCTTAACAGGGCAGGAACCTGGAGGCAGAAGTTGATGCAGAGGCCACAGAGGGGTGCTGCTTATTGGCTTGCTCCTCATGACTTGCTCAGCCTGCTTTCTTATGGAACCCAGGACCATCAGTTGAAGGATGGCACCATCCACAAAGGTCTCAAAAATAAAACCCAGGAAAATTTTAGCGCAAGAACATTTGTCAACCATTATTGTTCTTCAATAAATGGCTTTCCCTAAATTCATAAAGAAAGCTTTGAAGTTAGGTAAGATTGAGAGGGAGATCTTGCACATAGGATACATGTCATTGGTGACCATCCCTAGGCAGGTGTGTGAGGAACATGAAAGCAGTATATCAGATCATTGCTAAGATGTCGTGAGAGCAGAAGTGTTTATGATCCGGATTTTGAGGAAATCCGAAAGAAAACTCTTAAGGCCACCTTGACTGGGCATCCTGTTGCTTGTCTAGCTTTTTCATGCTGTGTGGAGGTATGGGCTCATTGTTAAATTCTGATTTTTTTGAGGGAAAATAGGAAGTCAAATTTTGTGTGAATTTGTTTGTCTTGATTTAAAAATATTGGCTTGGGTTTTAAGTACTATACAGATCAAATAAACAACACACGGTGAATCTGACTGGTCTGTGTCCTAGTTAGGGGTACTGTCGCTGTGGTGAAACACCATGACCAAAGCATCTTGGGGAGGAAAGGGTTTATTTGGTATACGCTTGATATCATCCACTGTTCGGTCACTAGAGGAAGTCAGGACAGGAACTCTTAACAGGGCAGGAACCTGGAGGCAAAAGTTGACAGAGGCCACAGAGGGGTGCTGCTTTTTGGCTTGCTCCTCATGACTTGCTCAGCCTGCTTTCTTATGGAACCCAGGACCATCAGTTGAAGGATGGCACCATCCACAATGCACTGAGCCCTCTCCCATCAAATGCTAAGAAAATGTACAATGAACTTGCCTACAACCTGATCTCATGGAGACATTTTCTCACTAGAGGGTCCCTCCTCTCAGATGACTGTAGCTTGTGTCAAGCTGACATCAAACTAGCCAGCATAGACACCTAACTACTTTTTCTCTTGGTTAATTTATATATCTTTTAAGACTTGTCCATGTGTTTGTTAGCTGCTTGGAAGTCTTCACCAACAGGGCATAAAACTAGCCAGCAAAGTCCACAAGATGCAAGTTTGAACCCTTTGATACAAGGCTTTTCTTAATGTAAGAAATGTGATCTTAGTTCGTCCAGTGTTTATTGAGCAGAACATTGTAGTAGCTTACCAAGAACGTGTTTCTTACGCTTACTTAGAAAGCCAAGCTTGGGGAGAAAACCCAGGAAGGCATCATTTTTATTTGTTTTACTTTGCCTTACCTATCATGGTGTCGTGTATTGTGACTGTAAGGTTCGATTTCACTGGATCTGACCCAGATTGTCCTTTTGTGTCAGACATTATCACGAAGGATATTGACAAGACACAGCACAGTGGGGTTAGGACAGAGGTCAATCCCAAGAGACACAGCAGGGTTCTCCCTCATACAGGGTTCTGAAAAAGAAAAGGCCCATGGAGCTAATGAGTAGCGGTATTTGCAGTCAGTTTGCTCGGATTTCCTGGACTGAGGAAAGGAAAAACGCTGAGCCCTTTATGACTTCAGAATCACAGCAGAGAGCTTGTTGTCTCACTATAGGTGTGAGAATGACGCTCACTCTAGGGTGCGTGCTAGCAGCTGTGAGGTGGAGGTGGAGGCATCTGCAGGTGGGCATGACTTAGATCTTGTAGTGATCCTGGTTCTGCACTAATGCTACAACCAAAGGCCATCTAAATCCCTGGCTCGTGATTTCCCTGCTCTCGGCATCCCACCCACCTTCACCTCCCTGCACTTAGCCTACCTCCTGACCATATCCACCCTGGCCAGTCCCTGTCTGTTCATCACACAGTTTTCTTTCTCATACATATTGCCCCTGTGTACCCGAGTATCCTTTACACTATATGGCAATTAGTGTCTTTTCTTGAATCTCTCTTCTCCAAGCTGCTGAGAACCCATAAGAAGGAAGTAGAGGTCAGCCCTATGGATCAGTGAATCTGTGTGCTTTCCCTCCGGGGAGCTGCCTCTCATGCTCCTTTAGGTGGTTATTCCAAACCTTACCATCTCCCTTCATCTCGTGCCCCAAGCGTGTTGCCCCTGAAAGCGCAATGACAGGAAAAGCTGTTACATGTAAACTTTTCGACTTCAGTTTCTCCTTTTTTCCAACTACAATATAATTTAAAGTAAAGGAGTGGGGGGGTCTATATCCATATGGCCTGCATTCAAATCTTGGCTCTGCCGTTAGTATCTGGTAGTCTTAGACAAGCTCATCTTTTAGTATAATAGGGTTGGTATATGGATAAAGGAAGCCATACAGCTTTAACAGTCACAGAACAAGCACCCAGCAAATGTTGGCAATTCCTGTTGTTGATAGTAGCTTCATTCTTTTGCTGGCTGAAGGCAATTACCTCCTTGTTCTTCTAATCTCATTCCCCTCCCCCCACACAAGAGAGCCTGTCTATTAGATCATAGCTCTCTGCCCCTTCAGTCTCTTGTCCTCCAGTTCTCCCTCTTAGCAAATGCTGTCATTTGGATGTTGAGTGTCCCCAAAGGTCTGTATGGTAAAGGTTATCCTCTAGGTTTGCACCATTTGGAGGTAGGAGCACCTACCTGTACAAGGTGGGGACTAGCAAAAGATCCTTATGTCATTGAGCATGTGACCCCAAAGGGCATGGTACACCCAATGTACCTTCTCTCTCTTTTCCCTCCTGGCCATCGGGTGAACCATTTGTGCCACCATGTACCCTTTACCCTGTACTCCACCAAAGGCCTAAAATTAATAGACCCAGCTAACCACGGATGGAACCTATAAAACTGAACCAAAATAAGCCTTTCCTCATGGTAATAGCTCAGGCATTTTGCTACAGTGTCTGAAAAATGAACTCTAATAATAAGGGATTGTTTGTGTAGACTTTTCCATCTGTTTCCTATCTAGGACTCCCCGCCATAGCACATTACTGAAAGAGTCTGTAGATTTTATACCTGCAAATTTCGTTTATTTCTAAATAAAGTGAGTGATCCTCACTGTGGTCTGGCCTCCAAATCCAATTCTTCAAAGTGCTTGTTACTGAGGGGACCTGTGAGATGGCTCAGTGGGGGAAAGTGCCTGCTACCAAGTCTGACAACCTAAATTCTGACCCCAGGACACACGTGGTAAGACAGAACCAACTCCTGCAAGTTATTTTCTGACCACACAGGTGTCATGCCCACAAACATACATACATACACAGACAAATAACTAAATAAATAACATTTTTTAAAAACTGTTATGTAGTATGAGGAGCGCAGGCCTGTTTTTGTTCCTGGTGGCCGCCCGGCTCCCACCACACGGTGCCTGGCTAGCTTATACCCGAAATAATTACACGGAAACTGTATTCATTGAAATGCTGCCTGGCCCATTAGTTCTAGCCTCTTATTGGCTAACTTTCACATATTTGTTTAACCCATCTCTAATAATCTGTGTGTCACCACGAGTCGTGGCTTACCGGGAAATATTTAGCGTGTGTGACCTGGCAGCTTCATGGCGGGCGGCTCTCTGTCCCCTTCCCAGTATCTTGTTCTCTTTCCCTGTCTATCTAAGTCCTGCCCTATCAAAAGGCCAAGGCAGTTTCTATATTAACCAATAAAAGCAACCCAAATACAAAAGGACCCTCCTACACCACTGTTACTTAAGGTAATTAAGGCTGACTTAATTTACTGACACCCTTGGCCTCATGCAACCAGAACTCTGCTGTGCTTCCTCAAGGAGCTAAATGTTGTTAGGGAATATGCTACAGCTATGCTCATTAATCTCACTTCATCCTGGTTATTTTACCCTCCAAAGGGTCCTCAACACTGCCAACAGCACTGCCCAGCAGTCCCCAGTCTCTAGTGTCCCCTCCCCACAATGGCTGCTTTTTACCTTTATGTACGTTTACTGTATAATGCTCGTGGGCTCACCACAACTGCCCTTCAGTATGCTTTCTCCACTATCATAGTCAGCTGTGTGAAAGCTGGAGATGAGGGCTGGGACACGGCTCAGGGAGCTCCGCAGACACTGAAGCATGCAACCTAATTTGGATCCTCGGCAAACATGGAGAAGCTGCACGCGACTGCACGCTCCTGTAATGCCAGCCCTGGAATGGATGAAGGCGAGAGGGTTCCCCGGACCTGCTGGCCAGCTATACTAGCTGAAACAGTAGGTTCAGAGAGACCTTGTCTCAAAAATAGTTGAGGAGATGACTCAGTGGTTAACAGCATTGGCTGCTTTTCCAGAGGTCCATTCCCAGCACTTAAATGGTGGCTCACAACCGTCTGTAACTCTAGTTTCAGAGAATTCTTATGCCCTCTTCTGGCCTTTGTGGGCACCAGACATGCAAGTAGTGCACAGACATATATGCAGGCAAAACACACAGACACACACACACATATATGTATGTATCTATGTATATTTTCAAAGTTTTGAAGAGGCAGATATTCCCCGACTCCCCACCTTCATCCACAAGTCCTAATTTGTAGCCAGTTCCATCTTCCGAGTTCTCCCCTTTCCACCTATGTAACATTCTTACCACCCTTCATGAGCTCAAGAGCCCTTCCTAATTCCTTTCCTCCCTATCTACAGCGTCTACTCCCGCTGTGCCCCACCCATTTTGTATTGTACGGTGTCATCTCAGAACTGTGAAGTTCACAGATTACGCTCCTCACAGTGGGCCTCATGTACATTTCTTTCTCAGGGCCTGGCGTGTTTAGCACTCAGGCTTTGTTGACTGAAGGAGTGGAGTATATAATAAATGACAGGAAACAAGTGTGCGAAGAGCAAATGCTGTCACACAGAATTGGAGGGAGGGTGGCTGCATCGTGCTTGAGCAAAAGCTAACCAACAGGGTTTGAGAGAATTGCGACAGCTGGAGATCCAGCATGAACAGCAACAACATAAAGAAAACTGTATTCTTGCCAGGGAGGAAGACATAGCTTAGTTACCTATTGCTGAACGCAAACCATCCCAAAATTTGGCAGCTGAAAACAGCACTGATTGTATCCCGTAGATGCTCGGGGTTAGGAATCTAGGAGCAACCCAGCTGTGTTCTGGATCAGGACCTCATGAGGCAGCATTCAGGCTGTTGCCTGAGCAATAGTCACATCAAGGATGGACCGCACAAGGAAGATCTGCTCCCCCAAGTGACTTCTGCAGGCTGTGGTGGCCTTCTGCATGGGCTGGCTCCCCAAAGAACCAGTGATCCCAGAGAGAGAGATTCCCAAGATCCAACACTGACCCTCACATCTTATAGCCTCATCTGCGAAGCATCACAGTAGCCACTTTTGCCTTGGTCTGTTAGCGCATGGCCCAGCCCTGGCACCATGAGGGCAGACCGTCAGTGTGACCGCCAGGATACAGTGATCCCTAAGAGCCTCCTTGTAATTGATTCAGTAAGGAGTTTGACTAAAACTGAGGGTTTTACATAAAACATGACTGAAATACTTGAAAAGTAAATTAGAACATAAAAGAACGTAACAGATCAAGGAAATGGTATTTGAGCATTTGTTGATTTGAGGGTCCAAACTCATGATCAAAGGACTGTGTTAGTTCAGTACTCAAGGTAGAATGGAGGATGAATTGGAGGAGAAAAAGCAGACAAGGAGATCAAACAGGGAAAGTGTAACTTCTACCTCAAAAGGTCAGTCCTAGGAAGAATTTATTGGGATTACAAAATGAGAACAATGGAAATATTAATTTCCATAAATTCATTGCATTCAAGTTAAGATTACCCTTTACTCTGATGTTATTCTCCTTACTATCTTTATGTTTAAAATCCACTCTTTTCTGAAGACAGTAATAGTGGAGAGTTAAATATAATTAGTGTCGTTACTTGGCAACCACATGTCATTCCTTAAAATTAATAAAACTACCCACGGGCCTGTGAGCTGAGTTAGTGGGGAAAGCAATTGCTGCATAAGCCATTGGCCTGAGTTCATTCTCCAGAGCCCACATAGAGGTAGAAGGAGAGAGCTGACTGCATGAAGTGGTGCTTTGACCTCCACATGTGCACCCCCACCCCCAACTAAAAGAAAACTGGTGTTGGATCGGGGTCCCACATTGGGGTGACATCTGTCAGGGTCCAGTCTCGATGGGTTCATAGGTTCCAGGATAGGGGCATGTGTATTAGAAATATCAGGCAGACAAAACAGGTACAAAAGGAATAGACAGAGACACAGAATACAGTTGGGAGGGCAACCCAGTGAATACTGAATTCACCCACGTCTGTTTTCCATATGCTTTTATAACCCAAAAGGTATGTATATATACACCAAAAAGTGGAGGAGGAAGGCAGAAGACTGCTTTACCATGATATAAAGAACAAACAGAGGGCAGGAGAGATGGCTCAGAGGTTAAGAGCATTGCCTGCTCTTCCAGAGGTCCTGAGTTCAATTCCCAGCAACCACATGGTGGCTCACAACCATCTGTAATGAGATCTGTCACCCTTTTCTGGCATGCAGGCATACATGGAGGCAGAATGTTGTATACATAATAAATAAATCTTAAAAAAAAAGAACAAACAGAGCAATTACCTCTTCAATACCTGAAGCATCAAGCAATAATACCTTGAGCACACCTTAGGCCAAGCATCCTGTAGGCAGTCACTCCCTGGGACAAACTTCCTGTCATGCCCTTGAAGGAGCAGGAATTGGCCTGAACTCTCTGACCTTTGGTCAAGGTGGACCAGATCCACCTTTGTGGGCCATCTTAATACCCAAAACACCTAGGTCAAGATATCTTGTTAGTAGCCACACCTTAAGTCAAACTTCTTGTCAATAACCTTGAGCAGGAATAGGCCAGAACTCTCTGACCTTTAGTCACGGTGGAACTCCCACAGTGTTGAAATTCAGAAGTCTGGGGAAATCACTGAGCCCTGCAAGGCAACCAAGCCCAAGCCCCAGAAAGTGTCCCTGGACCACAGCTGGGCCCTGCTTATGCTAATAAACATATGCTTTATTATTGAGAGTTCCCCCCTCACCTGACAGTTTGTGTTTGTGTCAGAGTCTTCCAGGAAACCCTGGGTCCAGGTGCATGCTGGCGTTTTCAAGTGAAAGGAGCAAGGAGAGGAAATAAATGGAGCCCTGTTGGGCATAAGTAGGTATGTCTGTGACAGGCAAGGCTGGAATGCCTTCAAAGTGGAACAAAAGCACTTTACACATTAATGTCTGTAATATAGTCTGTGTCTGCCGCACCAGAGCTGCGCTTCTGTTAACAGTCCATTGTGGTGAGTCTTTAGCTTCATGTCATATAGTTATTATGCTCACTGAAACCAGCTCCGACGACAGCTGACAGGTACTACTGGCCTCCAGGGGAGCAGTGGACAGAAGAAAGCCTTCCTTTCTTGCCAGTTTGAATATAGCTTTTCCATTTTCACACTTTTGGGCTGCACAGCTTAAGTGACTGCATCTTCCACAGATGTGTCTTTGCCAGCTCTCAATTGCTTCCCCGGAATTGTAGCTTGCTGATCTGAATGACTGAGGGGAATGCAGAGACCGTGCTGCCCTGTCAGTGTGAGGCTGTAGCAGGAAGCTGGCTAATTGCTCTAATACTTCAGTACTGGGGAAAGACAAAAAGAAAGGGGGTCTATAATAATAGACCATTTTCTATAATGTTTGCAATTTGTTCCTCAAATTTGGTCTTAATGATTGGAACACTGCAGGAGTCTTCCCATTAGCAGTATTTAATATGTAATTAAAATATCATTTATGTTCCCCAAGAAAAGGAAATAGCAAATTATATGGGGCATAGAAATTTTTGGTTAGTTTCCTTGAGAAAAGTTAAGAAACACATTTTATTATTAACTTTAAGTAATTAATTTGTGTTCAAGAACTTTAACTCTTTAAAATGGAAGGAAGCGAGTATTGTACCACCGAGTGTTTTTACTGTAGATATTTTAAATGTTATGTTTAAACATTTGTGTATATGTGTGTAGCTCTATGTGATATGTACGCAGGAGTGCAGGTTCCCAAGGACCGCAGTAGAGAGTGCTGGGTCCTCTGGAGCTGGGGTAATGAGTGATTGATTGTGAGCCTCCTGACATGAGCCTTAGGAACTAAACTCCTGCCCTCTGCAAGGGGATATAGACCTTAACCTCTAAGTCCAGCCCCAATTTTTGTTATTTTAAAGTGTGTGTGTGTGTGTGTGTGTGTGTGTGTGTGTGTGTGTGTGTGTGTAGGTGTAGGTAGATGTACATGCAGGTGCTGAAGAAGGCCAGAGGCTTCAGTACCCCCTGGAGCAGGAGTCAGAGGGAGTGTGAGCCATTTGATGTGAGTGCTGGTAACTGGATTCTGGTCCTCTGCAAGAGCAATATGTACTCTTAACTGCTGAGCCATCTCTTCAGCTTTGTGCTGTGTGTTTGATCTTCATTTTATCTCAGTTTATTCCTCAACATGTTCTCATTTAATGGTTGAGGAAAAGAGAGGCTCGGTGTCTTAGTTAAGGTTTCTATTTCCATTGCTATGACAAAACACTGGGGAAAAGCACCATGGGGAGGAAAGGGTTTATTTCACCTTACAACTTGGAGTCCATCATCCAGAGAAGTTAGGGCAGGAATACAAGGGAAGAACCTGGAGGCAGGAGCTGAAGCAGAGACTGTGGACAAGTGCTGCTTCCTGGTTTGGTCCTCATAGTTTATACAACCCAGAACCACCAGCACAGGGGCAGCACCGCCCAAAGCAAGCTGGGCCCACATCAGTTATCAGTAAGAAAATACACCACATTGTTGCCCACAGACCAGTCTGGTTGAGACATTTTCTCAACTGAGGTTCCCTCTTCCTAGATGACTCTAGCCTGTGTCGTTGACATAAAAACTAGCCAGCACACTCAACATCATGTAAGCAAAGAATTAGATATAATGTAGTTCCTAAGTCCTGCTTACTCTTAAGCCTGTGTTGGTTTGAGCTTCACAAAATGTCTAACTTTCCCCCATGCTTTCGGTTTTATATCTTGAAGGCTCCTCCATCAACAATCACTCAAAAAAACCTGCCTAAAACTATGTAGCATGGAGAGAGAGGAAGAGGGAGTGAGAATCAAGAACATTTGGGAAAGCACAATTTCAGCTTCCTGAGCATCCAGTCTGTTGAAATCATGATTTTCTTCTGACCTCAAGAATGATTTTGCGCCTTTGCGCAAGGCCCAGAGTAGCAGTCCAGTGATTTGCTCTGCATAGCAAGGGTTTCTTGTTTGCCTTGCCTTGAAAATGCAGCCCACTGAGTTTATATGGGGCTTTTCTGTGTGATGCAAGTCTGGACTTTATCTCGAATTTCTAATACTTGTCCAGCTCTCAGAATGGAGGCTCAGGGTCCCCAGAATTTTTTCAGGTGCCTTGAAGAGAACTTCCTGGCTTTGGGGTTCCCTGCTCCCAAGATGCCCCACTCTCATTTCTTTTATGACCCCTGTGAAATCTTTTCACTTCAGCAATGTATTTTGAAATATTTGTAAAAGTGGCTTAATCAGCAGCTGTTACTTATTTTCACGGTAATGCTATATGTCATACTGCCAAAATGGAGTTGTTTTGTTTTCATTAATTTAAACTATTAAGACAAAACAGGGGGAAACAAATGACATGGTTTTCTTAGCAGGTAATTATTGGAGTGACACGTATAAATGATGCTTACTGTCCACCTCAGCCTTTATTCATGTGCGCCTTTAAACAAAATGCCTTCACAGGAAAGAACCATGGTTGCTTTCCAGTAGGATTTGCTTATTGTTATTTGCTTGGTTTTAATTTCCATAGTGAGTGTTTATTATCAGTGTAATAAGAGAAGATATTAAAATCACTTTGGAAAACCGAACATTTTTAAGATAAAAATGAAACTGAACCAGCATAGACTGTGTTGGACCGATAACAATCGTGGTGTCTCATGGTGTTCCAGTGGGGTGTTCTGTGTGAATAACTCCTGTGTGGCACTAGGCTCCACTCTTTCTTGTCATAGACCTCTGGCACTTCCCTGCCTTGTTCTTACAGCCTGTTCCATAGAGTTAGACTTAGGCCCTATACTGACCAATCCCAGATTGCCAAATAACTAAGTAAATCCATTTTCTAAATGTTAGGGACAGAATGTGTTTGTTTCCTTAACTCTCTCTTAGGTAGATTTCCTTGACCGTCCTTGAGTTGGTTTTGTGTTAGAAATGCCAGCTGGCATACACAATTTAAAAACTCTGTTTAAAAAAATCATTATCTTCTCTTTAAGGACAAGGAACATCCCAGATTCCTGATCCCAGAACTTTGCAAACAGTTTTACCATCTTGGCTGGGTCACCGGCACAGGAGGGGGAATCAGCTTGAAGCGTGGGTAAGTTTCTGGTTGATTTCAGCTCTGGAGTTCTCCAGGTCAGCGCGCCATGGATGGTGTGTCCAGACCCAGCGAATGCCCAGTTTAATGTGATACTGAAGCTGTTTACTTTAAACAATCGATGGGTGTTTGCACGACCCAACGGAACCAGGAGCAGGAGCAACAAGCACTTTAAACACCGAAGGCTTTTGGATCCCAATTGTTAATTGGGATAATTTGATTCTCTCTTTGGAACAGTGAAGATAGGTAACAGTCCAGCAAGTATGTTAATGTATCTTCACAGGACCCTCTCTAGACAGCCGAAGATTTATTTCAAAAGTTCAGAGACATATTTTGAAGTCACTTAAATACAGATTATTAATCGTTAAAAATTCAAAAATCCGTGTTTACTGAGTTCAGAAACAGGCCATGTACTATTGTAAGCAGAGATATCATGATTAATGGGCCTAGCATCTGCTGATATCTACTCCTTTGAGGCACTGGATTTAAATCAGAAAGAAGGAATCATTTTCTATTGCTCATTGGATTCAGGAAATGTCTTGTCTTCAAACAGATGAGGAATAAGCACTGGCAATGACTCTCAAGGTGACACCTCATTCTCCTGAGACTTTCTGAAGTAGGATTAATGTTTTCCTCCTAAAATGTTGTATGAATATTGCTGTCTGGAGGCTGAATGTTAACCTGAGTGAGGATGCTTTATTTCTGTATTCCAATTCACCTTTTTTCTTTAGCAAAATTGGGTTATTAAAACATTTGTATGTTGAGTATATATATACATTATATGTGTGTGTACATGTACATATGTATGTGCATATATGCATATATACATATATATATGGATATATCCATTTCAAGGAGTCTGTATTTCATAATAGTAAATGGATTATAAAATAAAATCAGGACATTTTAAACAGAAGGAATTTTACTACATCTCACAAGATAATGATTTTATAATTTCATCTGCTTCAAATTACATTGTAATTCATGAAATAATTCAATAATGGGAAGTAGCAAAAGGTACCTTAGTCGGCAGCTTGTATAGTGAATATAAGGATCAGAGTGTAGACACAGCCTGTTCCCTGACGGGCCCACACGTCCATCTGTGCCCCTCACCATCAGTCGCCCCAGCTGCTAATGTGTCACTTCAGCTTTGAGCAGGCGTTCAGATTGTTTTGCCTAAATTTTCAAGTTGTCTTGTTCATGATATACCAGAAACTATTAATAATTTGTTCTTGTTTCACTTTTCTATTTAAAAGTCAAGTGCCAGTAATTAATTTCCCTGATGTATAATTTATAATAAATCATGTTCTAAATATATTTAGCTAACTGTTTATTTCCATGTCCAGAGAATGGTTTTTTACATAATAGGGCTCCTACCAAACTGAGCTAAAAGGGTCATTTCTAGATATAGATGTTAAAACGAGTAGAATGAAAACTCAAAATTTTGAGAATTTTTTAAAGCAAGGAATTGTAAAGGACTTCTCTTTCTGAAAGAACTTTACTGTTCCACACACTGATTGTGTGTGGCCAACATAAACCATTTATTGGTACATCTCTTAATATGTAATGACTTTTATAGCACTACAATCAATTTATAGGAAAGTTGCATCATATGTAGTTTTTCCTTAGTTTTAATGGGCAAGGAGCTCCCCCTAGAGGCCACAAGTGGGAAGAAGCAAAGTTTTAAGGCAACGGTTTGGCTTCCTGTTTATGCTTTACAGACTAAAATGGGTGTTTTTAGTAAACTGTTGAATATCACCCCTAATATTTCAATGACTTTATGAGCCACATTACTTATCTTCATGTTTCTGGTAATAGTTTTGTCTTCCATGTCTGACTTTAGGTGCAAATAAATTTGAAGTGACATATAAATATAGTAGGTAATGTTCTCACATCATACAGACAGTAAAGTCTTTGGGAATGCAGAAACACTAACAGATTTCAAGGTTTGGCTGACACCACTCCAGCTTACATGACTGGTATATGGTACCAGGATTATACCTGCATATATACACGTACACACGTGCACATATATATATGACAGCGAGGGCACACATAGGGATTGAAAGTAAGGACACACATAGGAGTCATCAAAGCAATTCCACGACACTCAGCAGCCATTGCCTTTGGCTTGGTCTGTGATGCTTAGATTTATCATTTCCTGTTTTCATCAGTACGTGCCGGCTACACTAAGCTTGTTGCTGCTAGAATCACATTTGATAGACTTCTATTATAGATGAGCTGTTGAGACCCTAGTACTTCAGTGATCTTTAATGACCAGAGCCTAAGTACAAATGGCACACCTGGACACAGATGTGGCATGAACTCCTGTTTTTCTGTCCTCTTACTTACCACAGAGTGAGAGAGCAGGGAGTGTAGAGAAATAAACCCCAGAATTCATTCCCTGGAACTTCCAGGTTCTTTTCATAGAACCAAGCAAACATTTTCCTTCAGACTTTTGTGTGTTATCTCCTAAAACAAAAGCTGTCCCTTTGTATTTTTCCTGTGTTTCTCTTTCTGTGTTGGTATTACTATGTTAAAAGCTTACTTAGCTTATCTTTGAATTGCTCAAAGTTAATGAAATTCTAAATTTTCATTTATAAAGACAACAGTACAAACAGACTTAGCACAGCTAGAACCTTTTCTCTGACCGCAAGGCTGGCAAGTAGATGTCTGGGACTTTCGGCTCTGGAGGAAGGGCAGCCACACCATTGTCCCATCCAGCAGATGCTGAGCACAGCAGCTGCTTCAGGAAACCTGATGCATGCATGAGCCACTGCTTCCTGGATTCTGCTCACCGATCAGGCATCGATCTAGGCCTTAGTTCACCAAGAAACTCTCGTTTCACTGATACGCCTGTCAGCTCCAAGTCTGTGTATTTTGTAGTAACCACTTTGACAGCTTTATATAAGCCATCCTTGTTTTCACTTTGAAGCCTTTGATATTTGTCCATTGTGCACTTTTGCCTCCATGGCAAAAGCTGATGTTCTCTTGGTTTCCATTTTTGTGGCAGCTCATTAATGTGCTCTGGCAACTGAAACTTATAAGTGGATGGTTCTTTAAGTGGAGAGAATGGGAAAGATTTGGAAATTATGTTGCAAGTCAAATTTGACAGCATTGTAGAGGTCCTTGTGGAAAAATGGTACAGCAGGTGTACATCTTTCTCCCTCCCTCCCTCTCTCTCTCTCTCTTTCTCGTGTGTGTGTGTGTGTGTGTGTGTGTGTGTGTGTGTGTGTGTGTGTGTGTTGTTTATTTTGCTTCAGATGTTTGCTGGTCTTGAGCTCATGGTCTTCCCTGCTCATCCTCCTAGGTGCTGTGATTATAGGCATATGCAACCACACTCAATATCCTAATCTCATTTCTAACTTTTTGTGATTGCTTAATTGCCAAATAATTTCCAAGATTTGCATGCTTGTTTTAGAGGAAATTCCTCAGTTACCTAATGCTGATGTTGTAATTTAGCAAACTGTCCACCAGAGGGCTCTGTGCTTCATGACTTCATGCAATGAATTTGAATCTCATTCTTTACAATGCAAAAATGTTTTCAATCAGACATATATTTTGTCTGATTTTAGGTTAACTATATTTTACATAGTATACTGAAATTCTATTCATTCATGCCATAAGTAGTAAATAATTAACATATTCAAATTTATGTTTCCTCTAGATAGTGGTCTAGCTACCACTAAATTTTTTTGCCCCATGAAAAGTAATACATATATGTGAAAGAGGAAAGACAAAAGCAACTTCCACAAGTTTTCTTAGGCCACTAGTGTTTCAACGTAGCTTAGAACTCATTCTGTGCACCCTAACTCCTTCACTCAACCTGCTCAGGGCTTGATGTATGAAGGACATTAATGGTTAGACTGCAGGGATACACTTTATTTGTTCAAAATCAGAACTTTAGCTAAACAAAAACCAATTTCTATATTTTGTGTTACCAGCAATGAAATCTACATTGCTCCCTCAGGCGTGCAAAAGGAACGCATTCAGGTATGCTAAAGGGTCCTTTGTAAGCCCTCTGTCCCCTTTCCTTAACTGCCATTCCACGAACTGGAATCGCTTCTAAAGGTTATGTTAGTTTTGAAGGGCGGTTCTGTTGTGAAGATTTAAGTAACTAATCAACAAACATTTGCTAAGTAACTATTCAATATTTGTTGAGTAATTATGAAATGTTTCTTTAAGGTGGCAAGTATCTTCCACGTCTGCAGCGTGTGTTTTAAACTCTCATGGGGCTGGAGAGACGGCTCACAGGTTAAGAGTACTCACTGCTTTTGCAGAGGACCTGGGTTTGCTTCTCAGTTCTCACCCTCACAGTGGCTCACAACTGCCTGTAACTCCAGTTGTAAGGGATCTAAAGCCCCTCTTCTGACCTCGGAGGGTACCAGGTATGCACATGGTATACATACATACATGCAGGTAAACAAAAATAAATGAATTTTCAAAATCTCCTTCAGAGAGCTGTAGCAGGCCAGCCTCAGTGCACCTTTATCAGACTGGTGAGCTGCTCCTACTGATAGGCTCACACAAACTGATTCCTATTCTTAATCACAAAGCTATTCCAATTCAAAGTGGGGAAGTTTTGTTTCAAAATTTTGAGAAGTGGCATTCTATATCAATGCTAGAATATTTCCCCAAATCTAACCAAATACATAAAACATTGATTATATATTTACAAGAAAAAAAAAAAGTTGCTCTCTTAGTGAAAGTTTATATTGTAGCCTGTGGTAAGCCCTGGTATTTGGAAGATGCAAATCGGAAATATGCAGGCATCACTGAGAAACAGCTAGATCAACACACTCCTGAAAACTTGAAGAATAGCATCATTACTAAGTTTCTCGAGGGATAAGAAAGTTCTGACACCCACCTGGGCATGTTATATGGTTTCCTGAAAATGTAGTTGTGAAATGGCAGGCCTAAGTCTGTGAACTGACAACAACATCATTATATATATATATATATATATATATATATATATATATATATATATATATATATAAAATTGTCTCTACATCCAATCTTATCCCTAAAGTTCTAAAAAAAAAATGTGATTTTTTTTAACTCTCAAGAAAGGTTTTGATAGTATAAAACTATCTATTAATTGTATTAGTTTGTGTGTATCAGTATTTCGCCTACATGTATATCTGTGCACCATGTGCATGCAGTTCCCGTGAAGGTCAGAAGAGGGCATCAGGTCCCCCAGGATTGGAGTTAGATGGTTGAGAGTGGCCATGTGAGTGCTGGGTACCAAACCCAGGTCCTCTGGAAGAACTGTCAGTGCTCTTAACCACTGAGCTGTCACTCCAGGCCCAGTATAAAACTTGGACATGTTTTTTTCTTGGTACTAAAATTTTGGGGACTCTATGAATGTTTGGTTTGAATGCTAAACTTGTTTGCATATGCATATACTGTATAAGTATACTGAGTAGAGACATTTTAATTGTTATTTTTTAAGACCTTATTTTCTGTTTCTCTCTATATAAATAGCCAGAAGATATGTTTGTTTGTGACATCAATGAACAGGACATAAGTGGGCCTCCAGCATCTAAGAAGCTCAAAAAAAGCCAGTGTACTCCTCTCTTCATGAACGCTTATACCATGAGAGGTAGGCAGGTATCCAGGCAGAGTTGGCCTCACTAGCACGGTCATTATGACTTCAGTTAACAGCTCTCGAGGATCTAACGTGCAAGCATTTTGTTTCCCCTCGTTGCATTCTCTCATCAGCCTCTGAAGAAGGTCCCTTGTTATTCCACTTTCCTCTTAGTTCTGTCAGCTTGAAAGAGGACCTTCAGCTCAGGAAGTGCCTCCGTTAGACTGGCCTGTAAACAGGTCTGTAGGTACATTTTCTTGGTTAATGGCTGATGTGGGAGGGCACAGCCCACTGTGGATAGTGCCACTCCTGGGTAGGTGGTCCTAGAATGTATAAGGAAGTGGGCTAAGCAAGCCATGAGAGCCAGTCAAGAGCTCCATGGCCTCTGCTTCAGTTCCAACCTCCAGGTTCCTGCCCTTACTTCCCTCGGTGGGAAACTGTGATGCAGGACATGTAAGCCACATAAACTCTTTCCTTTCCCAGGCTGGCTTTGGCCAGCATTCTGTCACAGCAACAGAAACTAACTAGGACACCATCTCACCCACCCCAGACTTTCCTGTGACAGAGAAAGTCAGGCCATAAGGAAACACAGACATACATAAAGTGCACAGATATAGGTGTTGATTTTCCCTTAAAGACACAAGTTCTCCTCACTGAGCAGCTGCCTCTTCATCCTGCAGGGGCAGGCGCAGTGATCCATACCCACTCTAAGGCTGCTGTCATGGCCACCCTCCTGTTTCCAGGACAGGAGTTTAAAATTACACATCAAGAAATGATCAAAGGAATAAGGAAATGTACCTCGGGAGGATATTACAGGTATAATTTTATTATTAAGTTATTTGGCATGCATTTTTCCTCCTCTTTTTATGCATCTAATGAGATATGGTGGGTTCTGTGTTCAGTAATACCCCACGTAACAATGAACCTTCAAAGGCATTCTCAGGGGCACAGACTCCTCCTCCCTTCCCCAGCCATGCTGAGTAATTAGCAACATGAATAATGGAATGTTTGCTCCATTAAAACGAACAGTCTTGCCTGGACTTTCTGTCAAGATGGGCAAGGACAGCCTCTGTTTTCAGCACTGAGAAAACAAGATCTCCTCACTTCCACTTTGTCTTCAGGAAGCTGGAACTAAGACTACCATTAGAGTTTATGTTGATGTAATGTATTTCTAAAGTATGCTCCTGTTTATAAAAACTTTCTATTCATTTTAATTAGAGAAATGACTGTATTTCAGAATTTGTGATGTGGTGACATAAAAGTGTACAGCAATGACCTCTAACTAAATTTAAATAAATCCACCAACCTACAAAAATGTAGCCATTATTATGAATCTAGACTTGAATGGCTTGAAGACATAGGTTCCCAGTGTCCAGGTACAAGCTGAGCCTTGCTTTTAGTTGGTAACGTCCCTCTGAACCTCCACCCTTCCTTCCGCGGGGCCTGGTTCCCCCTCCCTTCGGAGGACAGTGCTCCTGGTACTGAAGACACCACAGCAGTGTCTTACTGTGACTGCAGTAAGGGAACAGGTTGGATGTGTTTAAACCTCTGTGCTGAAAATTCAGCTCATTTGATTTCCTTGTTTAGTGTGTGCCTAAAGCCTTCCTCAGCACTGTGAAAAGTGTGTGGAAAAGGTGTAAGTTAAAGCATGGGAGTATGTGCTGGGCACTCTCAAGGCCCTGGGTTCAGGCCTCAGCAGCAGAGCTAAGCTAAACAAAGTCAGCACCAAACTTCCCCTCATTACCAGGTGAGTTGAACATGCCTTACTGTAGCTGCCCTCCATTTGGAAGCAACATGCCTCTGCTGGAGTGCAGAGGATACTGACAGTCAATCAGAGGATTTCCGTGGCTGCTTTGTATTTAACTTGTGAGGATCAGTATCCTGTTGATGAAATAAGGAGTTGCTTTGAATTTCTTTTCTGGTCTCACTGTGCTTTGAAATTATTTTGCTCCTGGAAATATCTCTTACTATGTGACGAATGCTACAGGAAAATATAAGTCTACCGCCCTTCAGGCTAGTTTCAGGAAGACTACCGTATTGTATAATTACTGCTGTCTCAACTACAGTCGGATCACGGGCAAGTCTATACTACTACGATAATGCTGCCCAAATTATAAATCACCTGACAGCTGCTTAATCTATGCCTGCCCGCAAGTGGTCCCTTCAGACCTATGCCTGCCTGCAGGTGGTCGCTTCAGATGACACTTGACATTTCTGCTTTGTTTGTTCACTGCTTTGGTGAAAGGCGGTGTGAGAGCGCCGTGTATAATGGAACACTTATCTGAGGAGTCATTGGTTACAAGTGACCTCAAGAATGGACCTAGTTTCACTTATAGTGAACTTTGCTTGATTGAACATTATTACATTCTGACTTTACCTCATGAATTTACTGAGAAATAAGTGAAAACAAAAGTTCTGATGCCTCAGGTTTAAGATTATTTTGAAAGAATTAACATAACCTTGGTAATTGTTGCTAGATGGTTCTTTCTATCCTGGTGCACAGACCACACCTGCATTGATTGGTTTGCCTGTCAAGACATTTTGGTATTCTGCCAAGATGAAATACAATGATTTTTATATTGAGAAATATTTCTACTATGTAGTATATAGTTCAGTGTTTCATCTCTTCTACTCTCTGTGAGGTATATCATTTCCTATCTTATGTTTAAAATGTTTTGATTATCTTTACTCCAAGGAAATGCTTGTATGATCTTGGTTTCTTTGTTAGGTTCTGGTACAAATTTCTGCCATTTAGATTCAGGGCTGCCTGCCATTTGGTATCTTTTGGTATAGATGTTTATACAAGACATTCAGAATAACTTGCAACATCTTGTTTTGAAGTTGGAGATGTTGGAGTGCTATATAGATATCAGCTGGTCACTAACAGCAGAAATTACAAATACAATATTGATATTTTAGTGGGAGTAGATGTCTTGTTCTGTCTTACAGATATGATGACATGTTAGTGGTACCCATTATTGAGAACACTCCTGAAGAGAAAGACCTCAAAGAACGAATGGCTCATGCGATGAACGAGTACCCAGACTCCTGTGCGGTGCTTGTCAGGCGGCACGGGGTGTATGTGTGGGGAGAGACGTGGGAGAAAGCAAAAACCATGTAAGACCGAATTCGAGGTTTGGTGCAAATCACACTCAGAATGTGAAAATGAACTAACACGTTTTAGGACTTAAAATGGAATACAGGTTTTCCATGTGTTTGTTAGTAGACTTGTTTCAACTTAAATAATCTGTCAGTGTTATTTGGAGAGATATGATTTCTGACTCTGTTAAATCTTCAGGAAGTATTGATAGGTCAGCTCTGATTTAGGAAGACTCTGTGAAGTTTGCTACAGAGGAAAAGAGTCACAGATCTTAAATAATATAAATTTTATTTAAGAAATATAGCACATAATAAAAACATAACTTCATGTGAGTAGTATATTTCCTGAGAAGTAAATGATATAGTGGCACAATGCTGTGTGATTCCTTTGCAGGTTTGAAATTGTTGGGGTCAAAGTAATAAACTTTTGGTATGAACTCAGTAGCAAACATAGCCACATAGCAAAGCTAATGTTGGGAGACATGGTAGTGAGGACCAGAGAGCTTTATCCTGACACACGTTCAGTCCTCTCGCCTTCTCTTCTGCAGGTGTGAGTGTTACGACTACCTGTTTGACATTGCTGTCTCTATGAAGAAGATGGGAATGGATCCAACACAGCTCCCAGTTGGAGAAAATGGAATTGTGTGAGCCAAGTGGATGTCTAAGTATCTTCAAGGATAAAACAAACTTAATTACACCTTAAATAAAACTTGACTGCTTTTAAATGAGTTGGAAATTTTCTTGATGTCACTAATTTGTCACTGAATACACCAATAGTCACACTTAATCTCCTCCACATTAAATATTTGCTTATATTCTTACAGCTTTAGGTGACAGAGAGGTGGAGTAAAAGCTTTTCACTTGGTATTTGCTTATTGTAAAGCATGTAAATTTGCATTTAAAGGCAAAACATTTGCCTTTAAGTTAATTCCTTTTATATACATTCTTGGGATTTTTTTTTCATCTTTAAAACACTGGAAGGATCTCCCATTCTCTTGGATTGGTAGGACGAATATAGTAAAAACGGCAATTCTACCAAAGGTAATCTATAGATTCAATGCAATCCCCATCAAAATCCCAACAAAATTCTTCACAGACCTTGAAAGAACAATAATCAACTTTATATGTAAAAACAAAAAATCCAGGATAGCCAAAACAGTCTTATACAATAAAAGTACTTCCAGAGGCATTACCATTCCTGACTTCAAACTCTATTACAGAGCTACAGTAATGATAACAGCTTGGTATTGGCATAAAAACAGAAACGTTGACCAATGGAATCGAATTGAAGACCCAGATATTAATCCACAAACCTGTGAACACCTGATTTTCGACAAAGGAGCTAAAATTATACAATGTAAGAAAGAAAGCATCTTTAACAAATGGTGCTGGCATAACTGGATGTCAACCTGTAGAAGAATGAAAATAGATCCATATCTATCACCATGCGCAAAACTCAAGTCCAAATGGATTAAAGGCCTCAATATAAATCTGACCACATTGAACCTGATAGAAGAGAAATTGGGAAGTAGTCTGCCACACATGGGCACAGGAGACCACTTACTACGTATAACCCCAGTAGCAACAGACAATAAGAGCAACAATGAATAAATGGGACCTCCTGAAACTGAGAAGCTTCTGTAAAGCAAAGGACACTGTCATTAAGACAAAAAGGCAACCTACTGAATGGGAGAGGATCTTCAACCCCACATCAGACAAAGGCCTGATCTCCAAAATATATAAAGAACCCAAGAAACTAGACATTAAAATTATAAATAACCCAATTAAAAAATGGGGTACTGAACTGAACAGAGAATTCTCAACAGAAGAAGTTCAAATGGCCAAAAGGTACTTAAGGTCATGTTCAACTTCCTAAGCGATTAGGGAAATGCAAAGCAAAACAACTTTGAGATACCATCTTACACCTGTCAGAATGGCTAAAATCAAAAACACCAATGATAACCTATGCTGGAGAGGATATGGAGTAAGGGGGAACACTCATCCATTGCTGGTGGGAATGTAAACTTATGCAACCATTTTGGAAATCAGTGTGGCAGTTTCTCAGGAAACTGGGAGTCAACCTACCTCAGGATCTAGCAATACCACTCTTGGGAATATATCCAAATCCAAGAGATACCCAATCATACTACAAAAGCACTTGTTCAACTATGTTCATAGCAGCATTATTTGTAATAGCCAGAACTTGCAAACAACCTAGATGCCCCTCAATGGAAGAATGGATAAAGAAAGTGTGGCATATATACACATTAGAGTACTACTCAGCGGTAAAAAAAAATGACATCTTGAATTTTGCATGCAAATGGATGGAAATAGAAAACACTATCCTGAGTGAGATAACCCAGACCCAAAAAGATGAAAATGGTATGTACTCACTCATTAGTGGATTCTAGCCATAAACAAAGGACATTCAGCTTATAGTTCGCAATCCTAGAGAAGCTAAATAATAAGGTGAACCCAAAGAAAAACATATATAGATCCTCCTGGAAATTGGAAGCAGACAAGATCACCGGGCAAAAGTTGGGAGCGTGGGGTGGGGAAAGGGGGAGAGAGAAGGGAGAAGGGGAGGATTGGGGAGAGCTTGGGGTAGTGGGATGGTTGAGATGGAGGAAGGGCAGATATGGGAGCAGGGAAGAAGAGATCTTAATTAAGGGAGCCATTTTAGGGTTGGCAAGAGACTTGGCTCTAGAGGGGTTCCCAGGTGTCCATGGGGATGTCCCCAGCTAGGTCCTTGGGCAGTAGAGGAGAAGGTGCCTGAACTGGCCTTGTCCCGTAGTCACACTGATGAATATCTTGAATATTACCATAGAACCTTTGTCCGGCGATGGATGGAGATAAAGACAGAGAGCCACATTGGAGCACTAGACTGAGCTCCCAAGATCAAGTTGAAGAGCAGAAGGAGGGAGAAGATGAGCAAGGAAATCAGGACCACGAGAGGTTGGTCCACCCACTGAGACAGTGTGCCTGATCTAATGGGAGCTCACCAAGGCCAGCTGGACCGGGACTGAAGGAGCATGTGATCAAACCAGACTCTGAATGTGGCTGACAATGGGGGCTGACTGAGAAGCCATTGATAATGGCACTGAGATTTGATTCTACTGCATGTACTGGCTTTTTGGGATCCTAGTCTGTTTGGATGCATACCTTCCTAGGCCTGGATGGAGAGGGGAGGGCCTTGGATTTCCCACAGGGCAGGGTTCCCTGCCCTCTCTTAGGACTGGAGGGGGAGGGGGAGAGTGATTGGGGAAGTGGGAGGGAAATGGGAGGAGGGGAGGATGTGGAAATTTTGAATGGTATTATTTATAAAGCAATAAAAAAAATTAAACAGTGGTAATAGTAGAATTCATTAACTATTTTCCACTTAATTGTGAAACGAACACTTATTCTAACTTAATACATAAAATTTATATCAACTATTAAGACTAGTGTATCCTTTATACCTAATGTAAAAATAATTCTATAGATTTCCCTTATAAACTGTAGCACTTCCCTATACAGGCTAAGTGCATATAATCTAAAAGTCCAGAGTCCAAAATATTGAGTGCAGACATGATGTCACAGATGGAATCCACACGTCACTTCATGTGGCATGTTGTAGTGAAGTTAAAGATGCATTTAAAGTGTTGTCTAAGTTATATGTGAAACAAATGAAGTCTGTGTTTATCCTTGGTTTCCATCCCTAAGTTAGCTCATTATGTATATATATTATATACTATATATAGACAAATATATGTAGATATCTGCAAATCCAAACGTTGCTAGTCCCAAGCATAAAATGAGAGACCATCAACCTATAACTTGATATAGGGCACTTACTGTTTATTGCTATCAGTTGTAAGATTCAAATTAAATGACACCCAGTGCAGGGTTTCTAGTGGACTAGGTAAGTACTCTGCTGCTGAGGTACACTCCAGCCCTCCTTCTAATGAAAGAAAACATGGTCACAACCATCACCCTACTTCTTGAGCTTATTTACCCAGATCATTCCCTTTATCCATTCATTCACCTTACCCAGACATCCAGACTCTGTCTCTACCCATTCTTCCTTTACATCCTTACTTTAAAAAAAAAAAAGGAATGCATGGACCAGTATTTTTACTACTTCAAGAGAAGCATCATAACCCCTTGACCTCAATCAAATTCACCTGGGAATGACCTCAGCCTTGGTTAAGCCACTTACATGACACCTGCACCTAAGCAGCAGGCCTGGTGGGGACAAATTAACAACCATGTTGAATGATGTCATCTCCAACTTGTGACCACATATCTCAGGAGCACTGGATACTAACAAAACAGGCCACTTGCAAGTCACTCCTCATTTGTCAGATCCCCAACATTACCGCCTCTAACCTCACTCAAGAAGAGAGCAAATAGATTAATCCATGAGAGAAATACCTGATGATTCCACTTCACAAGCCAGTCAGCCTCTGTGACTGTAGCCACTTTTACCACTTCCTTCAACCGAGTGATCCAAGTCTCTTCTTCCCACTATGCCTTGGAACCCTCATTGTCATCCTCTGACCTTCTCATGGCCTTTGCTTTGCCAGGATTCTTAAAACATGTGCTGTGAAATAATGCTCTTGTATTCATATTGGTTTAATAAAACACTGATAGACCAGTAGCCAGGCAGGAAGTATAGGTGGGGCAATCAGAGTAAGAGAATTTTGGGAAGAGGAAAGGGAGAGACACAGTCACTAGCCAGACGCAAGGGAAGCAAAGTGAGAATGCCTTACCGAGAAAAGATACCAAAGCTTGTGGCTGAAACATAGGCAAGAATTATGGGTTAATTTAAGTTGTAAGAGCTAGTTAATAATAAGCCTGAGCTAATAGGGCAAACAGTTTATAATTAATATAAGCCTCTGTGTGTTTCTTTGGGACTGAATGGCTGCGGGACTGCATGGGACAGAAACTTCCATCTACACACATGCATGTGCTTGCTATCTTGCCTTCAGCCCTCATCCACTCTAGCACCTACCCACTGTTCAGCCTTTTTTCTGCTCTCCCAGTTGGACCAGTCAGCTCCGCCACCCTGTTGAAACAGGTCTTACCAAGAACAGCCAGATCTTCCCGTATGCTCCCTCTCTGAATGCTGTTTTCCCTTCCATGCTGTAAATGAAACCAGTTTCTCCCTGAAGACACTTTCCCTTAAAGCTGAAGTAATGCTTCCTTCTGCTTCCTCTCACCATTGGGCCTGGGGGTAGGATGAATGAATTCCTTGAACATCAAATCTCTGTTTCTTTTCCTTGTTCCAACAAACTTTTGTATAGTTGTTTTCTTTTTTACTCTTTACTCTTGGTGTAGATGGAAGTTTCTGTCCCACCTGCTCCTGCAGTCATTCAGTCCCAATTAAACACACAGAGGCTTTTATTAATTTTAAACTGTTTGGCCTATTAGCTCAGGATTATTATTATTAACTAGCTCTTACAAATTAAATTAACCCATAATTCTTATCTGTGTTTAGCCATGTGGCTTGGTACCTTTTCTCAGTGAGGCATTCTCATCTTGCTTCCTCTGCATCTGGGTGACAACTGTGTCTCTGCCTTTCTTCTTCTCAGAATTCTACTCTGGTTGCTCTGCCCATGCTTCCTGCCTGGCTACTAGTCAATCAGTGTTTTATTAAACTATTACAAATGACAAATCATTATAGTGTACAAAAGCATTATCCCACAACACTTTGGCTCTTTTGGGGGGCCTGCCACCCAGCTCTCAAATAAAGACACATAGAGTCTTCTTCTTTCTTATGAATGCCCAGCCTTGGCTTGTTTCTAGCCAGCTTTTCTTAAAACTTAAATTGTCCCATCTATCTTTTGCCTCTAGGCTTTTTCCTTCTCTTCCTTCTGTATATCTTACTTTCACTCTTACTCTGTGACTGGCTTTGTGGCTGGGTGGCTGGCTCCTAGCATCCTTCTCTTCTCGTTCTCTTGCTTCTTTTCTCCTCCCGGATCTTTCTATTGATTCTCTCTGCCAGCCAGCTCTGCCTATCCTTTCTCCCACCTTGCTATTGGCCAATTAGGTGTTTTAGACAGGCAAAATAACAGTTTCACAGAGTTAAACAAATTCAACATAAACAAATATAATACATTTTTGCATCATTATACAAATGGTTCACAACATAAACAAATGTAACACATCTTAAAATAATATTCCACAACAAACTTTCACAATAGCTCCAGTCATCCTTTGTGTGAGCATCTTAACAAGACAGAGGAAACACTGCTGTGCTGCCATCAAGTGGGTCTTGGGTGTTGTCAGGGAATTTTATTATTCTCATCCATTCATCACCCCCTTCAAGACAGCTGTTTCTTCTCAAAGTTCAAGCATTTCCCTGCATACTCTGACCTTGACTGCTAGTTCACTGAAAAGAATAGATGCCATCAAGAGAGAGCATCCATGGACTTTCCGCCCTTGCATGCTCCACACAGAACAAGTAAGCTGGCCCTGCTGCCCACAGAGACCAAATCTCCCACTGTTGTGTTCAAGGTCATCACTGCATGATTTCCCATTGCCTGCATCATCAGTTTTGCTCTCTAGTAATTCTTTACCTTCAGAACATGAGATAGTGTTATGGCTTATGAATATCGCATACCCCCTATGCTTGGGACACTGCCCTGTTCCTCTGCTTTTTGCTTTAGAATTTCTCAAAAAAAAAAAGTTGTGGTGCTGTCATGAATCAGTCCCTCTTCTCTCCCAGGCTTGAGTTTGGCTGGGCTTTTGTCTATACCACTCAACTGGAAGTGCCATTACAACCTCCCGTGGTGGTTATACAGCTAAATTCAGTGCTAGGTTTCCCATCAGTATTATCCTTCTCAGCCCTTCAGGTTGCTAGGCTCCTCACAGTGTCAGTTCCTCTTCAACTCTGTAATCTCAACTGGTCCACTGCATCATCCCTTGGACCACTTTTCTAAAAACTCACTGATCTCAGTTATTTTCGTGGATTTAAACACCAGTTGCACCCAGCAGATCATTTGTATCTTCAGCCATCTATTTTTCCCATCTCCAAACTCTTACCTGCCTTCTGATGTTGCCGCACTAATGTCACTATCCGTCTTGATGTGTTCAAAACAATCGAAATTCCCTGACGCTTCCCTCAGTTCCTTCCAGTTGCTCAGGCTCGCACCAGTGATTGCCAGTCTCACACAATGTCTAGCTGATCTGCACACCTCACCAGCTTCAAATCTTTCACTGCTTCACCCACTGCCACCTGGCTCAGCACCCACTGTTTTTTTTGTTTTGTTTTGTTTGGGTTTTTGTTGTTCAATGTACCAGAAATGTACCTTAACAGATTTCCCTACTTCAGCCTCTGTCCATCCCAAAAGTCTAACAATAATCAACACTAGCTCCCATCATCCTGCTGCCTTGCTGTCATGGAGGTTAGCTAGGGTCTTCTGCTACAAACCCTGTCTTTGGCTTCCAAACATAGTTATTAGGGAACTTATGAATCAGCAAAATGTTTTATATGTTTTCACAAAGAAGCGTGTTGGCCCCATGAACCTAACAGTTCCCCAAACTATCTACTTCAAGATCTGCTTATTAGAGGTGTATTGGGTTTTCATTTATTATTCAACCACATGACTGAGTTTAACCTGTTTAATGTAACTGTAGTGGTGTCTTACAACTATTTTTTACATATACATTTTATGTGTATCTATTTCATATTTATTCATATTCATCCTGCTTCATATTTATTTTTTGCAATAAAAGGTCCAGATCAAAACCTTAATGACCATCTGTAAACTCATCTGTCTAATGTAACTGACCTCCAAAAGTGCAACACAGACAAGACAATGGCAATAGATACCTTCAGCACTTAATGTTCCGGCTTAAGACTGGGTGGAAATGACATTGCTGTGAACCTGATAAACCTACATCACCTTCCCCAAGAATCAAATTTTAAAGCAGATGCCAATAAATATTGAATAGATGACTCTTGGCCCTCCAGCAATATTAAAGAAGGAAGAATCAAATGAAATGTCAATCTCACCTGCTCCCATTTTTACTGTGAAAGAATTGAGCTTAGGAAAAAATGCATGTCATGTTAACTTTTATGTAGACAAAATGAAATATTGTCACTATAGATGATGGCATAATTGCCCATTGTGGTTAATGGAATAGACTGGGAAAAGTCTTTAATCCTTAGTTGGGACAGAATTAGGAGGGAGATTACAAATAAATCAATAAAATATTATAAGTCAAAGGAAGAAATTTAGAGGAAGAGAGTTATAAAATCTTATTGACCCAGTAAAGCTTATCTGATATCTTTGTTAGATGTCTTTAATTTTATGAGTCTTTCCATTAGCCACCATGAATCATTTAATACAATAATAACTATAATAACAATTGCATACAATTGTACAGTTTAGCAGTGCTTTGGTTTCTCGGGTCACCTTTTTTAAGAATCATGTGGTCCAGAGTCTGAACCAACAACCAAGGAGCCGGCATGAGACTGACCTAGGCCCTCTGCATATATGTGACAGTTGTGTAGCTTGGTCTATATGTTGGGACTCCCGGCATGAGAACAGGGGCTGTCCCTGGTGCTTTGGCTGGTTCCTGGGAACCTATTCCTCATGCTGGATTGCCTTGCCCAGTCTTAATACGAAGGGAGGTGCTTGGTCCTAAGGCAATTTATATGCCATGCTTTGCTGAAGTCCATGAGAAGCCTGTCCCTTTCTGAGTTATTACTATGGGAAAGGGATGAGGGAGGTGGAGGGAAGGGAGTGGGAAGAAAGGAAGAAGGAGGCTGTGGTCAGGATGTAAAATAATACATTAATTTTTAAAAGTTCAGCTTAAAAAAAAAAGAAGAATCATGTGGTTTAGGTGGTATCACTAACCTCCAAACGAACAAACTTCTGTGACTTGGATCTGGGTCATATCTGTTTCCATACCCTGAGTCCATTCATTGTTAACTATTTAAAAATATTTTGCTTTTGTGTAAACACTCATGTTACAAAGGATGGGAAGATTTAATTTGCTTGAAACTTGTAAGTCTCAGGCCTGGGAATTTATTTTAAGTTTCTAAATTCCCAGCCTGAGTATACATATCTCAACAAATGCACAGACATTTTATCAGTGACTTTTAAAATTATTCAAGACAGCATATATGTAGAGACATATTCAGCCTGACTCCCCTCTTCTCATTACCTGTGTAAAGTTCAGGCATACTCTCTGTGACATTTCAGTAAAAGTATAGATGATATTCATAAAGATGATTAAGGTGAGACTGTTAGAACTTTAGGATGCTATCAAATAAGCAACTATTTCCCTACCTTCCTCTACAGTCTGTGTTTGTTTGCTTTTTTGAGACAGGATATCACCATGGTTACCAGGCTGGCCTCAGACTCACAGAGATCTGCCTGCCTCAGCCTCCAGGGTGCTTGGATTAAAGGTGTGCACCACCACACCTGGCTTTCCCTCTATACATGTGCATACACATGTACCACCAACACACACACACACACCCCAAAACCTCTATTTCTAAATCTTGACTCTTCTTTCTATGCTTTTCTTTGTGTGTTGGTTCAATTATCTTTGGCCATAGCTAAACTTTCTATCTCTGAAAGGGAAAAGGAAGTGTGGTAGCTCTGAGTAAGAAACCTAATATTTGTAACAATCTCCATGGCCAGAGAAAGGTGTGTAAAATCTGCAGGCCTGGGTCACATGCTTAACCTGAAGCCAGAGGTTAGGCGGGACACTCATGAGAAAGGGACTTGAGTAGAGGGAAACTGGCCAGTCACTGACAATGGGTCACCATAGCGCACATCAACTCCCAAGTCCTGAAGAAGTGCTGAGTATTAGAGAAGACTGGCTGCAATGGGTGGGCAAAGACCCTAGGAAATATCAGTCAAAAAGCAGAAGAAAGTGAAGGGATTCTGCTCAAGGTCTTTGTAAAAGTATTAAAAAACGATTACGTTTACTGAGAAATGAAATAAAAGTTCATACAGAACAATAAAAGAATTTAAAAAGATGTATGTATCTAAAAGGCTTAAAAAGAATGAAGGAAAAAGGTGATAAGGCAACAAATACAATTTCTTTTATTAAATATAAATGGGAGGAAGAAATTGGGAGCACAGAAAAGCAGTAAGAACTTGAATCTCCAGGTGTGATAACATTAAGAAGACTGTGACTGATGATGGTGTGGGATTCCCCTCTGTGTGCTGTGAATACGATTGGTTAATAAAGAAAGCTGGCTTGAGCCTATGGCAGGGCGGAGCAGAGGTAGGTGGGGAAGATGGAACTGAATGCTGGGAGAAAGAAGGGCGGAGTCAAAGAGAAGCCATGTAGCCCCGCCAAAGACAAATGCCAGAACTTTAGCTGGTAAGCCACAGCCATGTGGCCATACGCAGATTATTGGAGATGGGTTAAATTAAGATGTAAGAGTTACCCAATAAGAAGCTAGAGTTAATGGGCCAAGCAGTGATATAATTAATACAGTTTCTGTGTGGTTAGTTTGAGGCTGAGTTGCCAGGAACCAACAAACAGCCTCCTTCCAACATGATGAGAGATATATTATAAGTTTGTTTTAAGGTAAATCATCTTTTTTTCATATGAAAACTTTTGGCAGTACTTTGCTTCTTAAGTAAGAAGCATGCTTGAAGTGAGTGGCATTGACATTTTAAAGGCTAACAGCAGCAGCTAATGCATTTATTTCAAGTCACACTTTTTGTGTGATGAGCCATATGCCAAGGGGCATTTTCATCAAACCACCTGAAGCAAAGCAACATGCTTCCGAATGCTAGTACAAGCAGCAAAGCATGCCGTTCCTGGTGTGGGAGTGCAATCAACAGCTCAAAGTAGGAGTTTAATTCTGGTTTCTGGGAAAAGGAGGCAAAGTAGAAAGTCAAAACAGGCTGTGGGATTTAGGAAGAGGGAAGGATGTCTTTGGAATATTTCTTGGACACATGTTGATTGCTGGTGTATAACACTGATTAACGTTTATTGAAAGGAGCTAATGGTTCTACTGTTTGATAAGATCTCTAGTGGGTTCTGCTGTAGAATCAACTTCAGTAGTTGCTAGAAAAGATGGGATTTAAGGAACATTATTTTAAAAATGTGTGTGTATGTGTGAGTGTGCGTGGGAGCCAGAGGACAGTCCCCTGCACTTATTCAAGTACCTTATTTTGAGAGGGCCTGGAGCTTACTGAATAGGCTAGGCTGATGGGCTAGCACGCTCCAGGGATCTGCCTACCTCCATGTGCCCGCTCCTGGGATTCCAAGCACACCACAAAATGTGGGTCCTGGGGCTTGAACTCAGGTCCTCCACTTGTATGGCAAACACTTTACTGACTGCGTCATGGCCTCCACTCTGGAAATAGAGTTTGAACTATATCGTGCCAGTACTTGGATTCAGAATCCCTTTGGATTTGTCTTCACTGCCTCCTAAGGCAGCAGTGGTGTTCAAGTTCACTTCTTTGCCAGACTTGTTTTGAGAAGGCTTTCTTCAGAAGAGGACTTCACTTTTCATGGTTACCAACATTCTCATAACTACTGTGACAATAGTAGCTAATGCCTAATTAACTATTATGACACTTTAACTAATGCAGTGCTTGGTCATATGACAAACAATATGTCATGTGATTGCATGATACAAAAGCCTTCCTCACCTTCCTGTCATAGAGAATGGCTTTTTGTATGCATCCGTACAGAACTGTAAACAGAAGGATGATGCTTCTAAGCTGGAGCAGCATGGACCTTAAGCTACACTCATAGACACTTTTGTTTGGCACATTGCTTTGAAGAAATCGGTATTTGATTTCTTGCAGTTAACAAGAAGAAATTAGGAAGACTCTCAGGGAAAAATCTGTATGAATTCGTTCTTTATCGCAAAGACAAAAAGCTGATTACATGGCTTCAGAATCCTCCATTAACTGCCTAGGGTACATGGAAGACACCTGCTCCAGAATGAAGACTCCAAGGAGGCCACACACGCGGCCACATTTTAGAATCTGATGCAAGTGGAGCCTTTTAGAAGCAAAATCTCTCCTACACCTACATCTTAAAGAAGGAAACGCCTCCTTGAGGAATGATAAGGACAGCACTGACTGACAGCAGTGAAAATTGTAGATACAAGCTAACCTTGTTTGTGTCTTTACTAGTGCTCAGGTTACAGAGGGGGGTCTATAAAGTTTAGTGTCTTCCCTAACCCTGTCTATCCCATTTGCATCATAATTTTTAAATGAGTTTTTATTTTACATGAGTATTTCTGGAGTATATATGACATTAGAGTGTTTGTATCACTTCAATATGTACATGCATTAATCCCCAAAAGAATTGGGAGCCGTCTAAAATATTTTACATAACAACATGAGGAAACAGAAACACAGATATTAAAGTTGAGGGACAAAACTAAGAAAGACATAAAATCAGTGATTAAAAGCTGTGTTGGTAAATAAACCTATCTGGACCTTATTTGAAATAAGGTGGCAAAGCGCATTAAAAATTGGCCTATTATTTCCTTTTCAACTAAATCCAACTAAATTTCCTGTTCAATTCGTTCAGCTTAGACTAAAAAGTACGGTGACAAATTCGGCAGCATTAAATAATGTTACCTATCTAATTAACAGGACTGCAGGGAGTTCTGGGTAGAACTTTAGGTGACCTGGTGAAGTGTTCAGACACAAGGTGTGATAGACCAGCAGCCCTAGAAGGACAACAAGATAAAAAGAAGAAAGTCAATCATAGCACAGTGCCAGCCACCAGGCTTCCCTGTTCCAGGTGCGAAGAAGGTCATCCAAAATTAAGGTAGAAAGTCCTGGTGGAGACAGGCATCCAACTCACAGGACAAGTCCACCATTCCACAGCGTCCTGATGAAACAGTGATTTCTCCGATGGCTGGGTGGACGGTATGTCAGAGGGCTGTGACTCTTCTGTCTTGAGAGGAAATCTAACGTTCAAAACTCAGCGAACTGCAGGGCCGAGAACAGGGGACTGACACAAGGCAGAGAGTCTGGATTCAGCCTCACAAAACCTGGCCCTGGGAGTCAGTTCTGGAGAATGGGAGGGCTGGACTCTAATCAAGGAATGCAAGCAACAGGAGGCTTGGGCCGGGATAAACTATGTGGGGAAAAGTAGACCTGCCATGGAATCTCCCTGAGCATGAAGTCATCAGCAGGTGGCCCATTCATCCTTTGGAGCCGTTTGTCTGCAAGGAGTTTATTGTCACAGTGTCTGGAGACACTGAGACAGTGGACTGCTTGAAGCCCACACGTCTCCAGCAGAGTGATTAATACTTGCTTGGTCTGAATTGGGAAGACTTCAGAGAGCGGGAGAACCTGCCCAGCTCACACTGAGAAGCAAAATGCACCTAGCAGAGCCTGCTGGTTTGCAAAAGGGAGAAGCCATTGAAGTGAAGACTCAGACTTCAGAAACCTTCCCCACTCGGGCTCAGCAGCAGCAGCACAACACACACAAAAGCTAGACGCCTCAAATTCATCTTACACTCTGGTCACCAGCACATCTGGGCAATCTTCAAGTTAAAAAAGCTAGAGAAACACACACACACTCACATACACACACGTACCTCTTCATTTCCCCTATACATTTAGTAGCATTTTCTTTATTGTACTTCATTTATTTAATACCGCTTATTCATTTCTTCCTCATTGACCAATCCCCCCACTCTTTGCCTTTTGAGTATCCCCTCTTTTTATTTTTGTCCCTGTTCATGCTTCTGGTGATATTTTGATTTTATTTTACTTTATTTTATTTTTGGAAAGAGCTTTATTTTTAGAAATTTTCCTCGTGTTAATCTAATTTGAGGTGCTTTGTCAGTTTGAGGGACTGTGATTTTTGTGGGTGGTTGGCGTTTAGTCTTTTTAAGTTAATATACATTAGATGGGTTTCCTTGTGGCAGCTTCATGTGTGTGTTGTTTGACTTTGTGCTTCCTTGTTTCCACTCCTCTCCTGCCCTCCATCAACCCTCCTCCTGCTGGTCCTCCCCCCATCTCAAGGGACCCTCCCATCTGCTTTTATGTCACATGAATTCTGTCCCTCTCCACCCCTCATTAGATTCCCCCCCCTCCTTAAGCCTAAATTACTTATATAAGGGAAATATGTGCCATTTATCTGAGTCTGGAATAATTCACTTAAAGATTTCTAGGTTCACCCGTTTTTCTGCAAATGTTATGATTTCATTTTTTTAAATTGAGTATATTTCACATATAGAGACCTTGATGTGGTCCACATATTGGATGTCTTAAGAGTCAATTGTCTTCAAGTAGGACCCAGAGTAAGAGTTATGTAATAGCTCCCTGACATTAGAGATGAATGACTGTAATACCTGAGAGCTTGTAATGGGAAAAGATGTGATGTGTAGCTTAAGACTAACCCCAGTGGCAGTCACCCTGCAGGCCCCTAGGCTTCTGGTCAAAGCCATACTGTCTGCATGGGAGAATTACTTGTCTTTTGAAAACTCAAGTGTGCTGCTGGACCCTGGCAGAAAGGAGCTGCCTAAGAGACAGCAAGGGAGCTTTGGTGGGCAGATGTTTGGTCAAGCATCAGTCTAGATGTTACTCTAAAAGTATAAGTCTGATCAATATTTAAATCAGAAAACTTTGAGTAAAACAAATTCCCCTCCAATGAATGAGACTTAAAGAAAAAGACCAAAATCCCTTGAGGAGGAAGGACTTCTGTTTCTACATTCCCTTGGGACCACAGATTGAAGCATCAGCTTTCCAGTCTCCAGCCTTTCCTGATGCCTGTGGATGTGCTAAACACTGCAGTGGTATGGACCAATTCACTAAAACTCCCTCTCTCCCACTCCCTCCCTTCTTCCACCTTCATTTCTCTTTCCTCCTTCCATTTCTCCGTCCCCCTCTCTCTCTCTCTTTCTGTGTGTGTGTGTGTATAAAGAGGTGCTCCTTAACTTGTGATAAGATTGTTCCTGATAAATCTGTCATAAACAAGCAAAAAATATTTTTGAAAATGCATTCAATACCCCTAACTTGCTGGATATCATCTTCTAACCTATCCTAACTTAAATGTGTTGAAAATACTTTCATAGCTGGGCAAAATCAACTAACAGAATGTTTTTAATAAAGTACTGAATATCTCATACAGCTTATCAAATGCAGTATACCATAGAATTTAGTACTGGTTATTTATCCTCATAATTGTGCAGGTTTCTGGGAACCATGGGTCGGTGCTACTGCCTTGTATCACATGAAGGCATCAGACAACTGACTGAAAGTCTAGGAAAAGATCAAAATTTGAAGTATGGTTGCTACTAAATGTGTATCCACTTTTGCACCAACATAAAGTTAAGCAGTCATTAAGTAGAACCATCACAAGAATCATCTGCATACATGAAGATACTTTTCTATCTATTGTTATCTCTTTCTCTGCTGTATTCTAATAGGCCAAGTGCCTGTGCATCTGACATACTCATTGCTAAGAGCCGAGTTTTATCAGATCCACCAAGTGGTGGTTCATTTAAGTACCCACCTGGAAGTGGATGCATGGTGTCAGTCATGAGCTAGTCCAGAGGTTACAAGCAAGCTGAAAAAGCAGATAGCCTAGGGTTCCACATTGTTTGTCACTGTTGTACCAACACCCTTTTCTTAGCTCCTTATGGCCACTTGGGGGGATTCTTAGAACTGGCTGATGGAGGAAGAGCAAACCTGGGCCTTGTGTATGGGAGGGGCAATTTGGTGTAAGCATGCAAACCAAAAGGGGGTTGTACTGTGTTCTCCCTTGAGGAAAACCAACACCAAACCAGCCTGCTATAGAAGCATAGAGAGCAGATAAACCCAGGGACACGGAGTGTTGAAGGTCTTGGAACTGTGGTAATACCCACCACACGGCACATACGACAGAGCAGGTATGAAGCAATTAGGGACAGGATGAATCAGCCAGGAGATGCCATCCAGTCTCTAAACCTCTCTCTCTGATAATCCTTCCTTTGATTAATTATTTCAAGCCATGCAAATCCCCAATGGACCGCACCCCTAGGAACTAAGGACAGCCTCCAACTTTGACATTCACAGCCAGGTTTTATGGGCAGGGGCAGCAAGAGGAGGCTACCAGGAGACAGATCTGAAAGCCCTGATAAGATCAAGAGTGCATGGCTACAAGCTCATTATTCGCCCATGTCTAAACTTGACCTGGGATTATATTCCCCCTCTTCAGTCGATACAAGGACACATTTTCCCAAGTGAATGTGGTGATATAGTCACCTCAAATGAGAACCGCAACCAACTATTTCAGATGTGCCTGTTACCCTCCTTTGATGTCTTAGCAAGAGGGTCACACAACTTGCTTCTTTGGGATCTCTCTCCCCATTGAAAGATCTCAGATCTGTATCATCGGAAGAATCAAGCTTCTGTTCCCCAGAAAGGAAGTCCATACCCAAGTTTGCTAATCCAGTACACAAGGGGGCCCAACTAATGTTGCAGCCCAGAAAACTGCTGAAAACTTCAATAGTCTACTAAACCCTTGGTACCACTTCACAACAATGGTGGGATGCTAAGTTGGAACTATCTAATAGCTTCTGGAAGGATGAGTCTGGGTGCTGGGACAGGAGTAAGAATTCTCAGCACATCAGGGATTCGCTTGCCTACTTTATGTACTTGTTCACTCAATAATACTTACTGAACATGTGTCAGGTGCTCTTCGAAATACTAGGGTTTTAGCAGAAAGAAGAGAGATTGGGTGTCTGTTGTTCTAGAATTTGGAGTCTGGTAGGATGATGAAAGAGACCACTGAGGCCATGAGTGGGGATGATTTTTTCCAAGGATATAGAACAGTGGTTCTCAGCCTTCCTAATGCTGGGACCCTTTAATACAGTTCCTCATATTGTAGTGACCCCAATCATAAAATTATTTTCATCGTTATTCATATCTATAAGTTTGCTACTATTGTAACTTATAATGTAAATATTTGTGTTTTCCTGTGGTCTCAGGAGACCCCAGTGAAAGGGTCACTTAACCCCCTCAAAGAGATCACAACCCACGGTTTGATAACCACTGATGTAGAGAAACCCTAAATTGATGTGTGTAGTTGGGAGCATAAGAGAGAAAAAAGGAATCAATTATTAAAATGGAGAAAGAGTACTTATGGGAAACCAGAAGAGTATAGTGTTTAGTTAAGATGTGAGACTCTCTGGGGCTGGAGAGTTGGCTCAGCACCTACGAGCACTCTCTGCTCCTGCAGAGGACCAGAGCTACACCTCCAGCACCCACATCTAGCAGCTCACAAAAGGATCTGACTCCCCCTTCTGGGTTCCACTGGCACTTACCTGCTCACCTTAGGCATACACATACAGATTCCCATGGAAGCCTATAAATAAAAAAAAATAGAAACAATCCTTTAATATATGAGCATTGCGAAAGGGACAGAACTTTGAACGTCATATCCTGCTATAGAGTCAAGAATATGAAGTAGGAAAAAAGTCCAATTATTGCTAAAGGACACTTGCTTAAATTCTGGAAACTTTAAAATCCAACATGCTCTGTCTTACAGAATCTTCCAGTACCTGTACGAACTTACAAGCCTTCCACTCTGTAGCCTCTGATAAGAAGTGGGGGAGGGGTTCTAGAAAGGGGCTTTCCTGATAAGAATTTAGGGCCTCAATTTGTTGTTGTTGTTGTTAGGATGCTACAGTCTCTTAGCTGACCAATGTGGTCAGTCACACAGACAGACCTTTAAGCAGAGCATACATTGCCGTTCTTGTGACCCTGAACTTGACAGTGAGGAGGACCCTGTCTTTTGGTCCCTGTAGTGGAAGAACAGTGCTTCGCCTCTGTTAAAAGGCTACAAACCTGCTTTCTTTTGCCTTCACTTGGACTGAAGCAATGAGGCCAGCAGCAGGGAGCTATTTGGGAAACAGCTGGTACAACTGTAGAAAGTACCAGCAAACTCAGAGCCAGCAGGGGTCAGGACCTGATGTCAGAGGACAAATGAGGTGCCTGGGCCGCTCCTTGAAGTGTGTTGTGAAGACGGAGCCAAAGCTTTCTAGCTATGCCACCACCAACTTAAGTAGAGCCTAGACCATTTCTTTAAACTTCCTGTTTGATGAACTCATTTTCCAAGCAGCAATCCACCTCAGCTATTTCCCAAGGCCTGGTTTTCTCATGTGCCCTCAGCAGACCATCTCAATCTCCATGCAGTATCAGTGGGACAGGCTCCTCTTTGTAGCACACCCCACGGGCAGATAATGATCTTTGCTAGGCAGCAGAGAGCAGTTAAAGTGTCAGGTCACCCAGTCCTGGTCCCGGGTGTAGAAAGAGCACTCTGTGCATTAGTTTATGTAAACACATAAGTCACTAGAAGTCACAATCTCTACGAAGACACGGAGTATGATGTGAGGACCTGCTCCGGGATGCAGGCGGGGAGGCCTCTGCGCTAACCTTTGTAAAGTTAGCTTTTGGGTTAACTTTAGGTCAATTTACTCCCTCTGAATTAGAAACTGGTCAGTGACAGTAGATACAGTCTCTAGTTTGGCTCAAAACTCTTGTCTCAGCATGCCCCCTACTGTGCCCAGGTGGTGCCAGGTCTCACCCAACCTATACAAACACCTAAAGCCCCGTGAACTGAGGATTTCATAAAAGTCTGCCTCTAACTCCAGTGCCTCTTGCCTAATAAAAAGGCCCCATCAGAAAGTGTCCACATGACTGAGTCTACCACAGGGCTCTCCTGTACTGTGTGTGCTGGCCAGAGAGGTTAGAGGGTGTCAGAGTGTTTGTCCTGGCTTCAGAAAGCTCAGCGTTGGCATGCTTACAATGCTATGTTGCTGATGGATTTTAAAGTTTCCACCCCTTCCCCACTAAAGCTTGATATACATATTTAAGTTAGTCTGTATACTAGCTTTGCAACCATACAAAGAAATTTCAAGAACTCTTGGCAGTCTTGCAGACATAACTACCTGGTATAGGCTATTGGCTGGCTCCCCTAAAGGCAGTAAAATAGGTTTCTTCTACATATCTCTACTTGAATTTAAATGTACAGAAAATATTCCAACATTGGCATCACTGAATGAGGGACACAGGAATCCATAGGTATTGTATTTGTTCTGAGTCTGGTATTCATTCATTTGTTTAACATGTTTGTTGAGGTAGATACTACTAAGACCTCAAGGTGCAGTACGAGGAAAAAGGTGCATGGTACTTAAAGAACAGCACCATGATACACACGTTTGTTTTCTGACCACACACACGCAGGCACACAGCTTCACACACACACACACACACACACACACACACACCAGGTAGAACCCTAAGAAATTAATGATATTTATTGTATCTGGCCAGGTTGTCTGTATAGTTTTATGATAAAGATAAAGTCCCAGTGATTAAGAGCGGATGACCTCAAGTTGTAAAATAAAGAATAGGAAGTTGCTATTATTATTACTATTATTATTATTAATCATTTGCTTGCTTGCTTGTTTGTGTAAATGGATGTTTTGGTTAAGTTATTTAACTTCACCCATATTTCATTTTCCAATCTGTAAAGTGAACATGAGAGAGAATCTTGTAGTAAGTGCAATAACACTTGTGAAGAGTTGAAAATTGTTGATCCCCAGGTTTCAACAATAGTGAGTTGATCCCCAGTATTCAACAGTAATGTCAATAATAAATAAATTGCATATGGAAGTATATAGAATAGTGCATGTCTCTTGTTTCTAATGCAGTGAATGTTAGCTGTGGGATTGCCAAATCTAGCTTGAATTTTATATTCTAGGTACATATAGCACTTGAGAGATGTACGAGTTTAGTAGAAAGCAAAATCATCTGAAAAGTAGTTGGTGTAATTATCAACTAAAACAAATGAAAATTAGTTACTTTTATCTCCCCCTTTTCTTAAAATAGTGTAGTTTTACCAGATACTTAGTGCCAAGGAGCTGACTCCAAAGGATTAGGAGGGAAACCCTTTCCGAGGTCCAGCTTGGCTGGGGATATGCATCAGCTTCGCTGTGCTGAGTGACATGGCCATGTACAGGGAGCCAAAGCGTTGCACCTCCCAGCAGAAGGGCGAGCAGCAACCACAAGGGGCTTAGGCCTGCAGAGGGATTGCCTGGGAGTGAGGTCATGATTCAGGGGTTAGACAGTCAACAGTGCTGACAAAGGCACACTGTTTCCCTGACAGTACAGAATCATATTACTGTACACACAAGTGCCCCACACCTGAGAGAGATGAAATTACACAGATTAATCCCAGAACCAGCTCAGCAAGAAGTCGCTTCGACATTTCAGATAGGAGTTGTCTTCTGGCAGAAGAAACACCACATGGCAGCATCAGGGCAGTTTTCACCGATGAGAAGGGCCTGGTCTTGTCTGTTGGGATGGTCTTTGACCCTTGGCTTCCTTTATTAGCTATGACAAGTAGCACAGTGCATTCTAGAGGGTTCTTGGCTGTTCTGCACTCATCTCTACGGTCCTTCAGTGCAGTTGCATGTGCATCTTGAACCAAAGCAGACTGATACCAGAAACTTGCCAAAAATTCATCCCTTTCAGCAAGTCCCAACTTCACAGTGATGAGGTCAATGAAAAAAATTACTACTGGGCTGAAATGTGTCAATAACCACACAGGGCTGTCACCCAAACCAAGGCCAGGCACAAGTTTCACAGCCTCCATCGCTGAGTTAAAGTGCTAAGACAGCCAGTGTTTGAAGGGTTCGTTAACAAAAGTCTCCCTAGGAACTCAGCTGAGCACCTTGCCTGAGAAACACTGTGTCTGTCACCTGTCTGTGCCATAGGAAAGCCAGAGACACAGAAAGCTACCAGGCAGTAGACAAAAGCAGCCGTTTCCCTAAGCCAGCGTCTGCCCGTAACTCTTGCAGACTGTGTTCAAGCTCTTTGCCCTTCTCCCTCTCATGGGAAGCTTAGCTTTGCTGAGAGTTTTATGCAACGTTAAATCCATGAGAAACAGCTTGATTGGCCTGCCGACCAGATGAAGAACAATGAACTGAGGGTGAGCCAAGATTTTAAACTTAGAGATCTAAAGTCGGATCATATGTTACAAAAGAAAAAAGAACTAAAGATAGATAATATGTAGCAAAATCACAAAAAAACCTAAAATGGAAAAACAAGTGCGAATTACACAATAAGTAGAGGCGCTGGATCCCTCTTTGTTCAGTGACAAGGTTTCTGGCCCTAGAGGTCACCAATTTTTTGTTTAATGAGTCTTCTAGAAGTATTTAATAATTCTATCTATCTATCTATCTATCTATCTATCTATCTATCTATCTATCTATCTATCTATCTATTTTGCAGTGCTTTCTACAAACTAGGCAAGCACACTACCTCTGAGACTCTACCCTAGCCTTTGTTTTTCTTTTTACTGAAAATAGATTCTCTTCTCACATAATATATTCTGATTAGGGTTTCCCCTCCCTCTACTTCTCCCAGTTTCTCCCCACCTCCCCTCCCATCCAAATCCACTCCATTCTGTCCCTTCCTGTCCCCGGTACAGACCCATGCAGGCCCCGTACATGCTGCCTTGGTCTCTGTGAATTCATATGAGCTTTGGTCGTGTTGCTTTAGAAGATTTTGTTTTCTTCGTGTCCTCCAACCCCTCTGGCTCTTACATTCCTTCTGCCTCCTCTTCTATGGGGTTCCTAGCCCATTTAAGACATTCTTTGGCTCGGTGGTTCTCAAACTTTCTAATGATACTTTATGCCTATAATTTTGTTACTGTTATGAATCATAATGTAAGTATCTTGGTGCGGGAGAATTGTCTGTATTCTGTCAATCATGAGTTAAATAAATGCTGATTGGCCATTAGCCAGGCAGGAAGTATAGGTGGGAAAACCAGACAGGAAGTAGAGGCAGGGCGATGAGAACAGGAGAATTCTGGGAAGCAGGAAGCTCCCTGGGCACCTGTCTGGACCACCAAAGAAGCAGGATGTGACCTGCCCCACTGAGAAAGGTACTGAGCCATGTGGCTAACATAAATAAGGATAATGGGTTAATATAAGTTACAAGAGCTAATAAGAAGCCTGAGCTAGTGGGCCAATCAGTTTATAACCTAATGTAGACTCTGCGTGATTTTCTTTGGGACCTAATGACTGAGGGACCTGATGAGAGGACAGAAATCTCAACAACCAGGCCCTTCATGTTACAGTATCTGATATGCAGAATATCTGATATGCACCCCCCACAGGCATTGTGACCCATAGGTTGAGAATCGCTTCAACCCATGTTGAATCCTTAAAAATGCATACAGTGACAAACCCAGCCATTTTTCTTTTTTTAATCTCTTGTTGGATAGCTGGCTAGTCTGAAGTACATAAGGTAGACTTGTTCTTTATAAAACAGCAAAGCATTTCAAGTTATAGATACACTGCAGAGGACCTGCCCCAGTCCCCAATAGGGACTTTGAGGGGACTAGAGTGATGGCTTTGTGCTTCACAGTGTGTTCTCCACCTGCAGCAGATGCAAAGCCACTTCCTAGCACCCATGTCATGCAGTTCACAAGTGCCTAGAAGTCTAATTTCAGTGAATTCAACAACTCAGGACTTTGTGAGTACCCGCACTCACATACAGGTGCCCCACACAGACACATCTGCATAATTAAAGATAGAATAAATATTAAAAACACTGCTTAAAAAATAAGCACTTTTGGATTTTCCCTCAATCTTTTGCTATAATGAGCACTTTTGGATTTCCCTTAAGTCTTTTGCTATAATGCTGTGATATAGATATCTTTGTAAGCACAAAGACACCTCCATATTTGAAATACCTGGGGTAAGACTGCTATATTAGAAACTTGCATAATTTTGATAGCAAATGCCTTGTGCTAATTACTCTCAGTATAAGCAAGGTTGGAGAGGGGCTAGTTCCCCAAACACTATCCAGGCCAGTGTGTTCTGAGTTCTTTGAACTTTGCTGAACCTAGGGTAACCACAGTCCTATTGGCAGAGGCTGCTCATTTGTTTCCCAGGTTCCCAGACCCAAAATGATCACACAGAAACACAGGAACTATATTAAGTGCAATACTGCTTGGCCAATAGCTTAAGCATATTTCTATCTAGCTCTATATCTTAAATTAACCCATTTCTATTAATCTGTGCATCACTATGAGACTCATGGTTTACTGGTAATGTTTCATCTGTTGGCTTTCTCCTCTAGTGGCTACATGGCTTCTCCTTTACTCCGCCTACTCTCTCTATATCTATCTTTTCCAGACTATCTATATTTTTTAATCTATTGACCAAAAGCAGCTTCTTTATTAACTAATGGCAATAAAACATATTAACAACATACAGAGGGGAATCCCATATCACCTCCCCTTTTCTGTCTAAATAAAAAGAAAGGTTTTAAGTTTAACATGGCAAGATTATATACATCAAAACAGTTATCAATCAAGAATTACAGTTACAATATTTGGTCCATTTGCATTTGGCAAATTAAGGAAAATAGTCTATCATGTATCCTATCCTTGTGAGTCTAAAGTTTTATATCTAATCTATCTTTTATTATAACTAAGGGAAATTATAAGTATAACTATCTATTCTTCAACTCCATTCAAGACTTCAGAAGGATATAATATTACCTAAGTTAACAAGAAGTGCATTGTAAGCACCTTCCAAAACTCTAGACTTGACAGAGACATCTCGCTACTTGGACAGTCACACAAAGTTTTTCTGTAATTTTGGGGCATCCATATTCAGCCTACAGGTCCATAGTATCTGGCAGACTTTTCCATGAAGCAGGGAATTTCAAAGACAGTTTTGCCTATATTGGCAATTTGTCAGTCACTTTTTTTTATGTGTCTTGCAGAATGTCTGGCAGGCTCTTTCATGAAGCAGGAACCCCCGAAGGACCATCTCACTTTTAGGCAAGTTAAGCAATCATTTCCTACATGTCCAGTTCTTACAGTGTAACATTAAGCAGTCCAGGCAAAAGCAGTTTCTTGCCCAAATGGCTAATAAACTCCGTAAGGAGCCTCTTTGGTACCCATCATCCTCTTGAACTAGATTGATGCTGCCAGGAGCAGATGTGTCTCACTGTCATGAGAAGTACTAAGTTCTTCAAACATTTTAAATGCCATATTCTGTTAGTCTTCAAAAGGTTTGAAGAATAATTATCCATCTGAAATATATCACTATACATCTAGAAAACCTAACTAACATGACTACAACTTTGACTATTATAAATGATTATTAATCTGTATTTTAACTATACATTAAATTTTAAAATGAGCTTCACAAACACAATACCTTAAACAAGAGCAGAAATACATATAACAAAATTGACCTTAAATATGTATGAATAAACCAAGATCCATATCGATGCAAAGTATTTATCTTTATAGCATATTCCCCTTTAAATGTAAACAAACATTTATAAACAATATTTGGGAATTAGGACACAGTTTTCTCTAAACTGCTTTTTGCTTTTTGTTGGGTGAAGTAATTTTGGGTATTCATGAAGACCTTTTGGGTAGTCGTGGTCTATCAAACCACATTAGCCTGGAAGGAATCCACAGGTTTTCATCCTCTGTGGAAACAAAGCAGAATCTCTTTTCCAAAGCAACATATCCTTAGACCCAAATTTTGAAGTCGGGATACCTTTAAAAAAGCATATATATATAGCTTAGTAGCCTGTACAATGAAATGTCTCTCTGTACTTAGCTCATTCATAGCCAAAATTTCAAAGAAAACACAATAGTATACACAATCCAGACTCTTCAATATGGCAGAGATACCTTATTGCTAGCTCTGGGACTGCCAGATGGGAACCGTACCCACCACCTCAACTCTGGTAAACAGTTGGCCCATGCTACCACAAACTAACTTGCAGTATGCTGTCCACAAGCCCCATTCAAGAGCTTGGCCTCCCAAATGAGCCAGAGCTAGTTGTGCAACTAGCACAAATCAGGAAGCCACCATTTTTGAAAGAAACCACGCAGGCTTTTTTTTTTTTTTTTTTTTTTTTTTTTTTTTTTTTTTTTTTTTTTTTTTTTTTTTTTTTTTTTTTTTTTTTTTTTTTTTTTTTTTTTTTTTTTTTGCTGCTAATGCTTAATCAGGAAGATGAAGGAGCCATGGCAACCCTGCTCACTGCCAGCAAACAGAGCCCATCTGAAAAAAAAAATGTGTCTACCAAGAAACTGTGCTTGGCTCTAGAAGCCCTCTTTTTTTAAACTTTTTTTTTTTTAGGTCTTATGTGGATCCATGCCCCAGATGGTGGGTGCCATTCTGTTGGTGGAGGCTGCTCCTTTGATTTCAAGCCCCCCAGACTTGAAATGATCACACAGAAACACAGGAACTATATTAAGTGCAGCACTGTTTGGCTCATGGTTTACTGGTAATGTTTCATCTGTTGGCTTTCTCCTCTAGTGGCTACATGGCTTCTCCTTTACTCCGCCTACTCTCTCTATATATATATATCTCTTCTAGCCTGTCTATATTTTGTTAAGCCATTGGCCGAAAGTAGCTTCTTTATTAACCAATGGCAATAAAACATATTAACAGCATATGGAGGGAAATCCCACATCCCAGTCTCTCAGTTTAATGTTTTCATCTATATTTCTCCCATACGGATGTTTAACACTTCCTGTAAATTGAGCCTCATTTTTTATTTTTGTTTCATTATTTACTTATTCACATAGCTGCATTTATCAAGATATTTCTTCATAATTCTTACATAGAAGTCAGAGAGAGAGAGAGAGAGAAAGAAAGAAAGAAAGAGAGAGAATCAACAGTCAGTCTGCCAAAGTGAAAATTAATCAAAAGTCAAGCATCTCATTGTGATCAACAACATTATATTTTCCTTGGTTCCCTTTCAAGTCCTGTTTCTGTTTATCCTCTCTAAGTAAACCAAACTACAATCATTTAAGTGAGTTGTATCTCCTAGGACAGCTCACAGAATCTGCTTGACTTACATAGACTATGACAGGCCATTCCTTCTGCCTGAAACAGATTCTCAGTCTTGACCAGAGGCTTGTCTGTTGAGCAAGTTTGTATTTCATGCAAAACAATTGATTTAGCCACTCTTTATGAGGTTTCTCTGCTTGTCGTCCTCCGTCCTCCCTGCCCTAATCAGCTATGCCTCATTTCCTACCAGTCTCAGAGGCTCAAGTCACACTCTGCAAGTCAGGTGATGAAATCTTGCTTCTGTTATTCCTTTGCATTGTGACTGACCTTGGACTTCAGGATCCTCGGCTGTAAAATAGGTTAGCAGGAATGCTCAGGAGGACTGTTTTTAGAATTAAATGAGCTAATATTTGTAAAAGTATTAAACAATGCCAGTGCTAAAATAGTACAGGACACACCAAATGCTCTAATAAACTAAGTATAAGCATGTTGAGCCCAAGGCCAGGTTTAGCAGCAGAGTACCCCTCCAGGGGGCAGGTCGACTCAGCTTAGCTGTCACTGGACTTCTCTATTTTTTTTTAGCCCTCAGATGTCTCAGAAGACCAGGCCAAATTTCAGCATACAGTACATGATAGTTTTGTTCAATAGTAATTAAAGACTTTCCTTCCTAAATACCTAATTTTAGTTTAAATGTACCATAAAATACAAAACAGAGTTAAGAAAGGTCTCCAAAACAAAAGAAGGTAAGAATGTATGTTGTCTATAACATAAGTAAATACAAAGTCTATGTTTGATTGCTAAATAAATACTGAGGAAAATAAGTAGAGTAGAATTAAAGAAAAGGTTTTGGGAAGATTTCTACTGCAGATGTCAGGTAGAGAAAGAATGTAGATGGCAGAAATCCTTCAAGAGAGTATTCCAGAAAGGGCTGATACCTCCCACCAGGGGCCCCTTGGAGGTCCCTGAATCTTAGGTAGCTTCACCCACAATCTTACCAAACATATTGGAATATAGCAGTATATAACAGCCAATATAACTCTGGGGAAAAATATTTTCTAACTTGGCTTTTGAAATGATTCTTATGTTAGTAACTCCTTTGATTCATAATTGGTTACAATTTTTATATAATTATATTTCTAAATAATGAAATTATTTTAATTATTTTATAATTGGCTAATGATTTCTTTCAGCAGTCACTAGGCACCCATGAGAAAATTTAAGTTAAAAACATTCATCCACAAATTAGTTTTACTATAATGAGATGTTTGTGAATATTAAATTTAATAACTAATGAAGTTGATGTCTCCACATATTTTTAAGTTCATATATCACAATGTTCAATGAAAACTAAGCATTTCTTTGTTTCCTTTCTCCCTGGGTCTTAAAACACTCTTGGGCCTTTACCGAGACACTATTCCTGTAGAGCCATGATCACAGGTAGGGCAGGCCTGCTTGCTCAAAGGCCTGGAGGCAAGTGCAATCAAGTTTTACGCTGAATATGGCAAACTCATTGTCTTTGCTGAAGCCAAGAATCTATGTGGAGGATTAGTTGGATACATACTTCTTAAGGGAACCAGCCGTCTTTATAAGTAAAGGCCTGTTACAAGAACAAACAAACCTATTTAGGCTGGGGAGTGTGGGGGACATATTACCTGTTCTCATCACTTGCCAAGAACGCCATGCCCTCATTTCATCTCAGCTCCAGACACCAAGACTGGGATCTAAACCACTGTTTTCTAGCTGGGTACCGTGGTGAACACCTGTCATCCCAGCAATGGAGGGCTGAGAAAGAAGATTCTGGATCCAAGGCCTGCCTGGCCTACACAACAACAAAACAACAAATAATACATATCAAACATAATAAATATATGTGATCACAAAGCTAGTTCGCACATCTGCTACAAGTTAATCATTCTAGCATTTTGAAGTCACTTAGATAGAGGCTTTGCTCTCTTTTTCCCTCATCACTATCCTTGGTACTGAGGCTGAAAAAAGGTTCTTTCCAGGTTCTGGGAAAAGAATGTCTGCATGAAATATCTGACCTGAACATCGCCACCAGTCTTGGCAGGACCATATGCATGTGTGTGTATGTATATATATTTGGCCTTATGAGGGGGGGGGATCAAGTAGATGTTTTACCCACCTCTCGGGGAAGACATTGAGAATCATTTCACGGTGTTTACTGGAATTCTGTAACCTGGGAACCTGAAGTCATGCTTATACTCTTGTCATTTCCAGAGAAATGAGGAAAATAGCCCAGGTGAGAAGAAAACATTAATATGCTCTACAAAGAAACAGGTAAGCAGCAGTCTAAAACCTACAATTGATTTCATGCCCAATTCTTGCTACACCTAAGATTTGCATAACCCTGGGGAGTTTTGGGGGGAAAACCAGAATTCCAGCCCTGAAGTCAAGCCAAGCTTCCAATGACTAGAGACTGGGAAAGCTGCCTTTTCCCAATGCAATCTGGTTTCTGTTTCCCAGTGGCATGTAAAGGACAGACGTGTTCTGTTCTGTTCTGAAGTCCCGGATCCTACCCTTAGTGATTAAGTCATTACGTGTGAGGACTGAAGGGCTAACGGGAGTTTGGTTCGCAGTAAATGTGGTGTGATTTGTATAATGAAACATGGCCCTTCTTTAATTACTTACCTCACCTATTGTGCACATTCTCAGGTCAATGGTTTTACTCAGGAGCACATCTAGCAAATTGATATTGCTGCGAAACACTTCCCAAGACCTCCTGCCCACACCTAAACAGCAACTCACTAAAAACAATGAATGGCATTTCACAATCAGAGTGGGTGTACTCAATCTCACCAATATGTAAATAAAGGAGTGGCCGGGTGAGACAAAAGGGCCCTCAAGAAAGCCTACCCCATGTCCTGGGACACTGTGCGGAACCAAAGGTGCTTGGTTTGGATCAACAGAAAAACAAGGGACTCTTTTTCTGAGGGTCACCCGTGTCCAGAGAGATATCAGAATGTGGACTTCACAGCTAATTCTGTGTGGAGTTATTATTCCAGCTCTCCTTCCCCCACACCCCGCTCCCAAGCAAAACCAAACCCAAACACATGAACGCACGCAGGAACGCACGCACACTGTCCCAGAAACTGAGAGAAGACAAATGTTGCACTTGGGTCTTAAGTCTTGCCTTCTGGCTCACCATTCTGGTGTGAAAGCTCGGTAAATCAGCATGGCCTCGGGGAGCAGACCCACAGATCCAAAGAGACAAACAGGGACCTGGCAAGGAGAGAAAAAGAATGGTTATAGCAATTCAAACATCAGCGGCTAGCACCAGGTTTTCTTTAAAATGGGAGTCCCACCCTGGCAAATTCTGCCTGTTCTGCAAGGCTTTCTGCAAGTGCGCAGATGATGCCCCGCAGGGCTTTGCCAACAGCCCTGTTGTTTTGCACTTCACCCTCCCTGTTGCTGTCCCATGCCTGAGATGCTCTCTGCCTTCTCTGACAATTCCAGAATCTGGGCCAAGGCTGTGTCTCTCTTTACTGGCAGATTTGCTAACTCCAAAGGAACCTAATTAACACTGTCTTCCTAATTGGGCATCATGTCCTTGAGCAAGGGACTTAACCTCATTGAGGCCTGGTCTCCTCAGTTGCCAAATGGAGATAATAATAGGACTTGGCTCACAGGGCGTTTAGAATTCCCTGAAATCATCCACTTTTTTTCTCCCGTGTCTAAAACACTTTACCGAGGCCCGTGTTTTGTGTACACTGTGCTAGATGGTAGGGATACAACTTAGAAAAAAAGGACACAAAACTCTGATTACACAGAACTTAAATTCCAGTGGATAAGACAAACAAAAACCAGCAAAAGAATAGAGTAATGCTGGGCGGTGACAAATTCTAAAATGCGTGAAGCCTGGTTAGGGCATAGAGGGCAACAAGGAGCTTATTTGCAATAGGATAATTATAAAAGCCATCTTTGAGCAGAAGGCAAATCAGCAAAGATCTGACTGCCTAGTAACTAGGACATCTATATTACTTTCCAGATTCTCGGCTTCAAGATGTTAATGGGTGCTTAGAACTATGGGAGGTGGAAGGAGCTTTCTTTTATTCTTCAGATGTATCTCTTAGAAACATTTTGTTTTATTTTTAAATTTTTAATCTACAATTTATTTATTTACTTACTTACTTATTTATTGTGGGCATGGATGTGTGGGCATAGGCAATTGCCATGGCATGCATATGGAGGCCACAGGATAACTTATGAGCATCAGTTCTTTGGTTCTTTCCTTCTATCATGTGCATCCTGGGGACCAAACTCCACTGGTCAGGATAGGTTGCAGCTGCCTTTGCCTGCTGAGGCATCTCGCCAGCCACGACTAAGCAATATTTTAAAGTACCATCTTAGGTCACAAAACATAATTGGTTTTCTTTTAATTATGATATCTCATTAACACAATTCTTCATGCTATCTTGCTACTCAAAGGAAGACCCCAAAATGGATCTTTTGATTGTTGGCCTCTTAAGCCCACAGGATAGCCTCAGTACCTCAGAGGGGTGCAGACACTGTCTTCTCCAGAATGATTTGGGAAGGAAGCAATGAGGAGGGACAAGGAGAGTATTTAGTAGATGCCACCTTGCATCACTTGGCAGCACAATTCTTCCACTGGTGGGGAGGCAAGCATAGATAATATTGGAGTATTAGCTCAAGCTACTCACAAACATTGATCCTGCACAGAAGCACAGTACTGTTAGGATAATTCTTCTAAAGCATTTCTTTTGTACATTGGTTCCATGTTCAAAATCTTGGGAAAACATTGTGAACTTAATTTCTCTGCTAGAGATTTACAGCCTTAGTAATCAGTTAGATTACAGGGCCTGAGAAACTCTGCAACCAGGGAATCTAATGAGGCTTAATCACCCCAAACTTTCTTGACTATAGAACCCCCCCTTTTCTTTGAAGCTTATTACTGTGAACTTTTCAAAATGCTACAAGAAAGGAAGGCTGAAAAACTGAATGAAGTCACAGCATCTAAGAATGCTAGAATCTTCAACACAGTATGAAGAGTGGGCACTCAGCAAATAGGGTGTGAAGACTGGATGAAGCACCTGTTGGTTCTGTAGGAAGTTTACACTCAAACATTTATGAAAGCATTCCCTTGTAAAGTATCTTGGAGACACTGACATTTTACAAAGATTCCAGAATTTCTTTTCTAGGAACTTACTTAGGAATCGTTCTTCCAGAGAATATTTAAAGTATAGCTCTGAACCATGTCAAGGTATGCCTATTGTGAAGTTTGCTCAAGCCATTCTCAAAAAACATTCAGCTTCAGGAGATGTGAATAGCGCTTTACCAAATGCGAACAGCATTTGGGAGACCCCCACTGTATCATCCCATTCTTGTTCTCTGCATACGGCATCTTCTCTCCACCGAGAGGGAGAGGTGCGGTTATTGACTGCCTGCTGGGAACTGGATGTAACATGCAGCTTCCCGTGTGGTGCCAAGGTGCACACCCTTGGAAGTGTGTCATGTGTGTAAATCTTATCTGTCATGTCTGTTATCTGATGGGAGAAGTGCTGAACCAATGCAAACCCCATGTTTTACATTTGAGAACACGGAAGCCTAGAAAGGTAACAGAACATGCCTGGGTCTCTCAAGTGCAAGAAATTCAGAGCTAAGATCCAGGTGTCCTATTACCTGGCTCAGGACAGTTTGGCCTCTTCTCAAGTACCCGTTTGGATCAGCGCCCCTAAAAGCAGAGCTTAAGAAGAAAATGAAACTTAGACCTAATGGGGTGAACATTAGACGCCTCTCCATCTAGGATTCTTTTTTTCTGTCCATAAAACAACTAATGCTCCAGCATGGGTCATTCTGCTTCTTAAACCAGGAGATGTCTACTAAGCATTGTGTCTTTTATTTTTCTTCTTAATTTTATTTTAGCTGAACTGTTCAGGAACAGCTTTTATTGTTTGACAATCTCATATATGTATACAAATCATCTTGATCATACTCACCCCTCTTCCCTTTCTCCTCTTCCCCCTTAACATTTCCCCTCCCTCCTCCCTGTCTTTTCCTTATCCTTACATAACCCACTGAGTGCAATCAGTGCTGCCCATTGGAATGCTAGCAGACTTGTTGGTTTGATGTTGGACATGTGACAGGTAGTTGTAGTGGGTTCATGAGTGTGATTGCCATGTCAGGTCCAGACGACATCATTCGATGGCACCCTTCCCCATCTTCCAGATTTTACCTTCTTTGCACTTCCTCTTCTAAAATGAACCCTGGTCTTTGGCAGGGGAGTTGATGCAGATGTCCCATGCAGGGGCCAGCACTCCACAGTCCATTATGTTTCTTTCTTGGTTGCGTTAGATACAACGACTTTATTAAAACAATTCCAAACGTCCCAGTTGACTGGACTCCTAAGAACTTTGCAATGTGGCAGGTGTTACCTCCTACTCCTCGAAGTATGTGTACCTTGCCAAAGCATGCAGAAAAATATCCACTTTCCCATATGGCCTCAGGAACATGCAGTAGATCAGTGTAGTGGTGTCTACCATCTATCTGTAGCTTAGATCTTTAAGGGTTACACAGCGGGGGAAACCAATGCATCCCTGAGACAACACTGAATGTGGTAAGCTGTTGCTCATCACATCTGCATGCCAACAACTCCGGCTCCTTCGGAGCTTTTTGATTTGTTTTGCTTTAGTTTTTGTTTGTTTGTTTGTTTGTCTTGTGATACTGAGGACAAATCCATTCTAGGCAAGTATATTGGTTGTTTAGATAAATTATATATATAATATATATGTAAATTATATTATACATATACTATACGGGCAAGTATTTACTTTCTCTATTGAAAACCAGCTATAGCTGGGGGTGCTACTTAGCTAAATGTACAGCAGTGTACGGATCCCCCTAAACATTTAGCTGTCCATGAGCCACTCTGATAAACTCTATGAGGATGTTTTGAGTATGACCTCCCCTACATAATGTGTGTCTACAAGGCAATCTGCCATTGCCTGGAGATAGAGTCTTTTGCTATTCTGTGTTGAACAATGGGTGCAGGAGGATTTCCCTCAACCATTGCAATCATAATTGTGTGCATCTGTGGATTCAGTACAGTTCTAAGCTATTCTCAGAATTCCACTTCCTACCTGTTGGCCCCCTCACAGATCAGGATAAGCTTTGATCTTAGACCCAATAGAGTTTGGAAGATTCCTCTTCCCTCAGAATATAGTTATCTTTGCAAATTGCTTCCATTTGTGAAGAACTGGGTGAATCATGGCAAGACGCTTGCTATAATGCTCCAGCAGTTTATTAAACAGGATAAACCAACACTTCTCTATTCAGTGGATCCTGAACCTAAGGATTGACTCAGATCTGGAAACAGCAAGAGATCCCAATTTTCTGTTGTAGTGGCTATTCCCTGCTTTCTGCTCATCCATTCTCAATCTTATTTAATCTTATACGGAGGGCAAATGTTCTGTGTGTATATGTATATGTGTGCTCATGTATGTGTGATGCATAGGTGCATACATTGTGTGTGTAATGTGAAGACGGAAGTTCACGTGAGGTGTCGTCTTAGTTGGGGTTTCTACTGCTGCAATGAAACACCATGACCAAAAAGCAAATTGGAGAGGGAGAGGTTTACTAGGCTTACACTTCCACATTGCTGTCTATCACAAAAGGAAGTCAGGACAGGAACTCAAGCAGGGCAGGAACCTCGAAGAAGGAGCTGATACAGAGGCCATGGAGGGGTGCTGCTTATTGGCTTGCTTCACATGGCTTATTCAGCCTTTCTTCTTTCTTTTTATGGGGAGGGATGGCTTTTTATTTGGTTTTTCAAGACAGAGTTTCTCAGTGTAACAGTCCTGGCTGTTCTAGAACTCACTTTGTAGACTAGGCTGGTCTCCAACTCATAGAGATCCACCTGTCTCTACCTCCTGAATGCTGGGATTAAAGACATGTGCCACAACTGCTGGCTTCAGCCTGCTTTCTTATAGAACCCAGGACCACCAGCCCACGGATGGCACTACCCATGTGAGTTGGGCCATCCTCCACCAATCACTAACTAAGAAAATGCTTTACAGCTGGATCTCATGGAGACATTTTCTAATTTGAGGCTGTTCTCTCTGATTACTCTAGCTCATATCAAGTTGATACAAAACCAGACAGTACAAGTGTCTCCCTCAATTATCTCCCTCCCTCTCCACTTTATTATTTACTTTTATATTTATTTTTTGAGACAGTATCTCAGTGGATCAGGTATTCACCAATTTGGCTATAATAGGTAGTTAACAAACCCCTTAAGATCTTCATGTCTTCTGCTTCCCAACATTGGGGTTACAGGCATGTTTTACCATACCCAGGTTTTTACATGGATGCTAGGAATCAAAACTCAGGTCCTCATGTTTGTATGCCAAGCATTTAACCAGTTCCTAAATAAATAGCTTTATTAGCCACAGTCTTTCCTGTCCTTAGAAACTGCACGTCTCATTAGGCGTTTTCATTGACTCGTTAGGTCAGACTTCTTTGGGTAACAACATTGCTGACTGTATTCATATGCAAATGGCCCCCCATGCTGGAGCACTCTCACCAGGCTCTACTATCCAGTACCCTATTAGTCTCCCTGATACTGGAAACCAGTTTCCGGAACCATGTCTTCTATTCTCAGCCCCAGCCTAAAGACAACAGCCTCTGCAAAGCTTCTCGGCGGATCTAGTACCCACCCTTCACCCTTCCCAGAGTACTTCTCACCTTGGTAAATGGAGGAACAGTCATCTGATGGGTTTTACAGTCTTATGCAACTGACACATTCATTTTTCTAACTCTTAATCCCTTCCTCTGCAACAGCTCTACAAGCTCCCAAGCAGATTGGTGTCTCCATCACATTTAATGCAACTGATCACGCTCCTAGCCAGACTAGGTTAACTAATGCAATTTTAACAGCTGCTCTCTAACCCTCCTCCTTTGCTGTGCACCCTCGTGTCCCTGTGTTCCTACTGGGATATACTAACATGCTAACCAGCTCTTGGGCCACTTTTGGCCTATAGTATTTCCCCTCCCTTAACAGGCCTGGTACTTCCCAGCAAGCTGATATTTGACCCTAATTATAGGGCTGATGGCCTGGAGGGAACATGGTTGGCTGATCTAAGAACAACAAGCATTAGATCAAATGATTTCTCTCTGTTTATTAATTTTGAGAAATGGAGGGAGGGTTATCCTCCAGCAGTTAGAGGATCATTTATGTAGACTAGGGGGGTTCAGGAAATCTGAAATCTGGGATTCAAGGTTTTCCAGTGTATCCCAAGTCTGAGGGTTTTGCTTTTTTTTTTTTTTAATTAGGGGATATTTGCTTAAACTGAGAGTTGTCTGCTGTGGAGTTCTGCATTATTAACAACCAGGCTCTATGTTTTTTGGCTCTATCTGCTGCCTGGCTGTAGGAGATGCAAGCTCTAAGTGACATCAAAGATATTCTCTGCTGCTTGAAACTGCTTGTTAACTTGAACCTTGCATTTTCTTTCTTATATGAATCAATGACACATGACAGCAGTCTCCCCATATTATCCTCTTAAGGTGATTGTTTGTTCCACCTCTCAAATGTCAGAGATGCAGCATTAGCCAATGAATCACCTACTTGCAGACTGGTCCACCCCAGGTGAGACTCACACTACTGAAGCATGCTAAATACAGTGAACAATTGGACCAATGCTAGAGGAGTCCTTGATCCCATCCATCAGTGAGTGAACTACCTCCAGGATCCTGTATTTACAGTTCGCCTTCTATGGCCACTGCCGAGGCTGAGCTGTGCATCTTTTGAGAGCAACTTGACTGTCCGGAGAAGGAAAGAGAAGCAGAAGAGAACATGGGGTGGGAGGACCTCAGTAAGGCTAAGTCTTGGTTGAAGACCAGCAGAAGTCTGGGGCTGCCACAAACTCTACGTCACAAATTGCGCCAATTTACCAGGCATCCCTTGGGGAGAGATGTCAGACTCTTGAATCTCCATGTCATTGGCTACTGACTGTCTTTGGGCTGTGTGAGGGTGCCGGCTATGAGTGAGGCCACTTTTGTTTCTCACAGGTGACCTTATTTACAGCACTTAGGCATGGGTATCAGCCAGGTGAGCTGGAACCTAGGAAGGGCACTGATGGAATGCACTGTGGACGTCTTCTGTAAGAAATACTCTAAGTAGGCAGTATCAGTCGATAGCCAAAACAACATCTAGATGAAACTTGGCAAATAAAGGTGATGAGAAATATTGACTTTTATTATCAAAACCAAAAATAGTATCTTTAAATTGATAATAAAATTCTGTATAAAGAATTTCCTACTTTCCCATATGGCTTATAAACTACTTTGCATGACATAGAAAGAAGCAAATATTTTTATAGATTTGCAATCTAATATATTACCTAACTGGGAACAAAACATGGTACATAGTATTAGTCAGTTTTTTGTTACTGTAACAAATATTTGAGATAATCACCTTACAAGACAAGAGGTCACTTTTTACTCACAGTTTTGACAGTCTGTGTCTGCTTGGCTTGTGGCAGAACAGCACATCATGGCAAAGAGCAAATAGAGAGTCCCTCACCTCAGGCCAAGATGTGAGAGAGAAGAACTAACAGTTTCATTTGAGAGCACACCCCACTCCACCTCTGAAACTTCTCATCATCTTTCAGTGTTGCCAAGATGAGGACCAAGCCTTTAACACAAAAGCCTTTGGGATACAGTGTAAATACGAGCCGTAGCAGAAAGCATGCCTGCAATATATGCTGATGCTCTAAGTCATGGAAGAAAATTATGATGTATTTTAAATCAATGGTTCTCAAAAATTTTCTTCTGATAATCACCTTATATTCTGGAAACTGTTGTTTCTTTGTGAGCATTTTTTTTCTTTGTGAGCAAAGCTATTAATAATAAAGTTACAATCAGAAAACATAGACGATTAGGCTGCACAAACACACAGTCTGTTGGAGTTCTGATGGTATCATGATACATAGGTTCTAGGAGACTGTTTTGTACAATCATGATGGAATAAGAGTCGGCAAACAGTGGTTTGATGCCATGAGATGATTTCTGGTCCTGTGGACCACCTGAAAGACCTCAAGAATCATACTTCTGATGCTCCTGAGGGGCATACCTTTTCACTGTGTCTCCACATCCTCACTACTCAATGCACTTAGCAAGAGGCCTTTCTTACAGGTTAAAGGACACTTGAAGAATTAGTTGCAAATTCTGGTCCTGCTTTACTGCTCTTTAAATCTATAGCCTTGGGGAGTCACTCAGCCTCTCTGAACCTTAGTTTCCTCATGTGTCACATGGAGCTAAAATCCTCCATCTCACAGGGCTGTTGTGGGGATTTAACGACTCAGCTTGAGTCCCTGGTTCAATTTCCGATGTACAGTGGTTGTCTAGGAACTACTGCGTCCTTTTCCCCTTAGTAATCAGTTATAGTAGCAGGGATCAGAAGGGCTCACTAGGCTGGGCAAACAATGTTTTGTCTCTAAGAAGGCAGTCTACTTTCCTCTAGGGTTACATGAGTCACTTGGGCCACCCTAGCATCCAATGTTTAACTCCTGGCAGGAGTCCTCCATGGACCCTGAAGCGGGAAGCAAGGGAACCTTCCCTACAGCAAGGTGAGACACACACACCCCTTCTGAAGCAGTCACAAACCAAGCCAGGGTAGCAAGAGAAATTTTGGGTTAAAAAAAAATACAAAACAAAATTCAAAGTACAGAAGCCTCCTTGCAAAAGAGTGGCTGCCGGAAGCAGCTTTTACTGTGAACTCTGCAGTGTGTCTGTCTGTCTGTCTGTTAGATACCATAGGCATCTGAACATGCTGGTGATCCAGCTCACATAGGCTCATCCCCTGAGATGCAGTCCTTCCAAGGCCTCTGTCCCTCCAGGCAGGTCAGATAACCTGAACATTGAAATCTAAAGAAAACCCAGGCTAAGCCACTGTCAGGAGAGGGGAAGGGTTGTCAAGGAAGAGGATGTTAGAAGGACTTGGGAGCCCAGTGTCCACAGGGATTGTGAAGTTAGTTCTGCTGAAGGGGTGTCCATTCTCAGTAAGGACCTATTCCAGATTCTATATGGTGAGTTCTGGAGACCAAGCTGCCAGCTGCTGGTCAGAAAAAGAACAAGCCCAGTCATGTTTCTGGATCGATGTCAAGGCAGTCAATGGTGACACAGTATGTATGGTAGGCTATACCTTTCTGCCCTCCATAAGTCAAGAGCAAAGTCAGGACATTTGGTAGACCTGTGGTAGACATGGTCTCCACTATCCCTTCTCTCCTTCATCAGCAATAGAACCTGGTGTGGGAGGTCCTTCGGTATATGTGTTGCTTTTATTGGTTAATGAATAAAGAAGCTGCTTTGGCCTGTGATAGAACAGAATAGAGCTAGGCGTGGGGGGGGGGGACTAAACTGAATGCTGGGAGAAAGTAGGCAGAGTCAGCGAGAAGCCATGTAGCCACCAGAGGAGAAAGATGTGAGCCGCCAGCTAGAAACTTGCCAGTAGGCCATGAGCCTCAGGGTAAAATATAAAATAATAGAAATGGGTCAATTTAAGATGTAAGAGCTAGCTAGAAATACGCTTAAGCTATTGGTCAAACAGTATTACAAATAATATAGTTTCTGAGTGATTATTTTGGGTCTGGGCAACCAAGAAGGAATGAGCAGCCCCCGCCAACAAAAAACCCTCCGTATTTTAGTCAATATTTGGATGCCCTGGATGCGTACTACATTTCCCAACTTTCCTTCCAGCTAAACTTAGTCACAAGACTAACTCATGGCATATAAGATGGAAATATAGACATATGTGTAAATTTCATAAAATGTTAAAGGTAGAGTAACTGCCTCTCTCACCCAGTAAGTTGTAATTCAGATATTCTGCCTGGGACTAGTGCTGTTATTCTGATCCTTGAAGTGAGATATTGTAGATAAGACAATCTTGGTATCGTAGATAAGACAGCATAAATCTAGGAGGATTCTGGGACTCCGAAAATTGTGGCATTACTATAATAGCTGGCAACACTTAATGAACTACTCTGGAGCAGGTTCAAAAGCCTAAGTTTTCCAGTTCCCTGGGAAAAAGAATCATGGAGCCTAATGGTATTGAGTAACACCTTTTAAGAGATCACTGTATCTCAGGCCTGTCTGAGGTGCTTTACATGCATTAGTTCATTTAATCCTCACAGCAGTCCCATGAAGCAAGTGCTGTGCTACCCTTGTCCTGGAGATGAGGAAACAAGCATGAGGCAAATCAGCAAGCTTGCCCAAGTTCACCAGAGCAGATAGTAGAAGTCTTTCTGATCACCGATCACCAGGTTCGAAGCCCACTCCTAGCCACACATGACTGAATTTCAGTTGTATTTGAAGAGCACAGCAGATTGGTTCAGATGGTTCCTGCTCTTATCTCCTCTCATCCAGAATTAGATTGTTCTAACTGTAAGATAACTCTCTTAGTTTCTGTAGCAGCCTAGAGGACCGTGTGTGTGTGTGTGTGTGTGTGTGTGTGTGTGTGTGTGTGTGTGTGTGTGTGTGTCTGGAGGCATGTTTTAAACCATGGGATCCATGATGGAATTGGAAGTCTAAAGTGAGCAAATAAAAAGAGATCTTCTTTTTAAAAAACTGGGTATCATATTCTAAGAGGATCATCACTAGACTTGATTCCATCAACATAAGATTTCGGGGCATACAATCTCTGAGATGCCTGTGTTGCATTCTACACGTGCTGCTGGTGGGGTGAATTCTTGTGGTGGGCATGGTGGAGACGCCCTCTTTAGAGTACATACTTCCTCTCCTCACATCTGCACTCCTGACTAGAAACTTCTCAATGCAGATCATAGCCTCCTAGCAGGCTTCCCAGAGTCTGTGACAAGCTGATAGGCTTGATAAAAAGGCTGGACTCCTTGACCTCAGTTCAAGACCAATCCACAGGGCTACCCAACCTGAAAGAACAGATGTTCTGAGAATGTGGTGTAGTGCACCAGAGCCCACCTCCCCAGAAGAAATGATGCTTAAGCTTGGGTAGATGGATCTGGCCACCTGGGACAATTTTCAAATGTCGTATCCATCATCTGTGGCTGGGTGACAGTTCAGAGCAAGGAGAAATAAATATCCTGTGCATTGTAGATGCTTGTGCCTCAGTCTTGACCTTCTACCCACTAGATGTCAGTAGCTCCACCACCTGAGCTCCAGCTATGACGATCAAAATGAATGCAAACATTATTAAATGTCTCCTGTGGGACAAAATTCAGCCGAGACTCAACTGAGCTGAGGAAGAGGCAAGATGACTGAGTAGAGACGTGTGGGGAGGGGAGTGGAAAGAGGATGTATTGGCAGAGGCCATGGGTAGGAGAGCTGTGTTCCTGGGGCTTCCAGATTGCCTGGCAAGGCTACCCAAGACTTTCAGAGGCAGAAAGGGCCAGACCCCAAAGGCTGAGAAAGAAGCAAATTGCTTCCTGGAAAAGAAAATAGAACCTATAGAATGGGGGTGCAAACCCACAAAGCTAATGACAGAATCTCCTGGCTAGAATCACTGGAATCTAGAAAATGAAAAAGCTTCCATAAGTCCAGAGCCCTGAAACAATGTCAATGGACCTGGGTGATTACGTGTAGCCCATCCATCTGGCCTGGTTCCCAGGACCGACGAAGGGATGACATATGAACCTCTGTGGACTTCATTCCATAAATCAGCAGACACTCCCCAGTATTTGTATTGTTAATGGCAGTACCTAGTCCTCTGGTGTTGCTGCAGAGACTTGTCCTGCAGCTACCTCCTCTCTTGGAACTGCCCAAGCCAGTTGGCAAAGGGGAGCAGGCTGCTGGGTGGTTAGGTCTGAAGCTCATTTTAAAATCAGAAGAAAAGAAAATAAAGGTCTGGCAGCAGAGATGTAGGCTTGTTGTGCTGGTGAGAACCTCCCACGGGTAAGGGGGCTACAGAGCCTTGGAGGTAGAGCTGACCTGGGGAGGGACCCCAGGACCTCCAGCTTCCAATCACCCCCTTCCCTGTCAGAAATTTCCCAGCTATTTCTCCACTGGGTCATTGCATAAAACAGAGGTTCCCCCAAAGCTAGCCCCTGTGGTACTCAGCTTCCTCTACTACCCAGTGCGTGCTGGCATCACCGCTTTAGTGATGTGAATGCGAGGCTGGTGTTAGAACATCTAATGAGGATCTTCAGTGTAGATACCCAGCTCATGCCCCAGACTCCAGGGTGTGCGTTGGTTCTGAATCCCTGGGTTTTCCTTTTGCCTGAGGTTCTATTGCTGTTTGGCAAGACATTGACCCCAATAGTCTTAATTTAAGATTTTTATATGTTTTCTACATAGACTTCTTTTTGCATTAATCTTTATCCCTTTGAAGCATTGTGTTTAGACTGAGGGTATAGCTGAGTGGTAGAGTGTTTGCTAGCATGAACAATGATTTGGCTTGGATCTATAGCAGGGCACATACATCTGTAAATATGTAATCATTCAGATATCTATCTTGGTGACTGGAGTTTTTTAGTGTCCTTTAAATTTTATTTTGCTCTGAATTGTGCTGACAAAGAATACACAGAACATACCAACCGTCATCTCAACCATCTTTAAGGGTATCATTCAGGCATTAGGTACATTTACACTGTTAGACAAGCATCGTCACAGCTCATCTTCTAAATTCTTCCCAAAAGAAACCCTATGCCCATTAAACTCTAACTTCCCATTTCCTACTATGATTCTTAGCAAACCACCTTTCTGTCTTTGGTCTTCATGAATGTGACAACCCTCAGTACCTCACATCATTAGACTACTGTCATATTTTTATGGCTGGCTTGTTTCAGTTAACATAATATCCTCAAGGGTCATCCACATTTTAGTGTGTGTCAGAATTTACTTCCTTTTTAATAATGAATAATATTTGTGTATGTGTGTATGCATTTGTACATGTGTGTATATTTTCTGTGCAGCTATTGTTTCTGTGTATGTATGTTTGTGTGCACACCCCTCCCTCCCTCCCTCCCTCCCTGTTTCTCTCTCTCTCTCTCTCTCTGTGTGTGTGTGTGTGTGTGTGTGTGTGTGTGTGTGTGTTTGTGTGTGTGTGTTTTATTCATTTTACACTCAGGGATACTTGCTTCCATCCTTTAGCAATAGTGAATAATGCTGCCATGGACAGGAACATAGAAGTTTCTGTTTGAAATCCTGCTTTCAATTCTTTGTTGTTCTATATCCAGAAGGGGAATTGCTAGATCTTTAATTTCCCGAGGAACTGTCCAATTGTTTTTTCATCACAACTGCACCATTTTTACAGTCTCACCAATGGTGAGCAAGGATTCCAATTTCCACATCTTTACCAACACATGTTCCTTTTTTTCCCCCTTGCCTTTTATCTATTTTTCATAGTAGTCATCCTAGTAAGTGTGAGGTGGCACTCTTCCTTCAATACTGCAGCTGAGAAGGCTCTCACTTGTTGCCCTGGAGTCTGTCTGGCTCACTGGTGCAAATCACCACCTGCTGAGCTCTGATCCTGTTGATTTTTTATCCCTTGCTTGAGGTGATGTAGGAGAAACAGCTGTGATTTGGAGTAGGAACCTGATTTTGCCACATACTGGCCATGTGACTTTGGACAAATAAGTACCCTGTGCTTTAGTTTCCTGATCTGAAGAAAGAAGGTAACTTCTCTCCTTACCCGAGAATTGTCATGGAAGAGTAAACAGAGTAACACATAGGAAATTCTTAGAAATTATAAGCCCGATATCTGTGTAAGTGATAGCTATGGTTACTGTTTATCTGCAGATATAACTTACATTTATAAATATACATATTATATGTTTTTAAATATACATATTACATTGGAAAGATTTAGATTTATAAAACATTGCAAAAATCAAATGTTCCCATATGCTCTTCACCTAACTTCCTCTAATATTACTGTCTTGCACAAGTATGTATATTTGTCAATACAAAGGAATTAACATTGGTACAATATTGCTAGCTAAGAGGCTTTCTTTGGCATTCCATTGATTGTGCCATTAATGTCACTTTTTTATTCCATGACCCAAACCAGGATACCAGGCTGAGCATCCAGACTGAGCTGTTTCCATTTGTTTTACTTTATATTTGTTATTTGCCTGAATGGTGGTTTTAGAAGCTGGGATTCGAATGTCTTTAGGTAGAGCATGGCTCTTCACTTGCTAGACCTTTTCAGCAGTCTCGTGGTCAGGAGTTTCAGACTCCTGTATTTACTTGCTTGGAGATGTGTGGATCTGTGACCCCCAAGTCCAGTGACATTCTGTCCTGTCCCTTCTCAGAGGCTCTAACTGCGTGAGCAGTCCTGGGTCTCCAAAAGCCACCCTATTGAAATTTATATGCCTCAGAGAAGTCCACACAAACTCTTCACAACTAAATATCTTGTTAGAAAATACATGATGCAGAGAAGGCCCTATGGGAATGATTGGTGAAGTGCTGGGAAGTAAAACGCCTGCAGGGGGAGTGGTCCCTCCAAGGGAAGGCTGCCAGCCATGGCTGCTAGACTCGCCTGTCTTTTGGAGTAGGCCCTGCTTGAGTTGGATCTTAATTCTTTCTGCTCAGCTCCAGGTCTCCACACTCAAAGGGGCGGCTAGCATCATGGGATTCTGAGCCCAGAGAAAACTACCACATGTCTAGTCTCCAGTCTCTCCCTTCACTCCTTGGCCTCCCCTCCCCTTGAAGGATATAATTCAGAACCTTAGTAACCAAAAGGGGAAAAATACCTAGGAAACAAACGCCCAACTATCTCAAACAGTTCATTAAAGACTTCGTGTCAGCCTCAAGCAAAGTGCTAAGCAGAGATTTGAAAGTGACAACCCAACGTCTAAATGACAGCAGCTGTAGGATTCTTTTTTCTTCTCTTTCTTTTCTCTTTTCCTCCTCCTCCTCCTCCTATTCTTCCTCCTCCTCATCTTCTTCTTCTTCTTTTGCATTTGACTTTGAAATAGACCATCGGCTATTAGCAGCCAACACTAGCTTTACACATCTAGATGTGAACGCTCAGAGTTTCACATTAGATATCTCTCATGTGTGGATATTCACTATTGTCCAATAGCACAGATGGCCAGAAAATAATGACAAGAGATTTGGTTAAAAAACAAACAAACAAACAAACAAAAAAACAAGAAGAAATCCTCCTAACTTAAATTCTTCTTACTTGTGTGCAGACCTTACAGAACACCTCCAGTTTCAGCCATACAATTACCCCGACACCTTTCTTAATGCTGCCTACCATGCAGTTGGGCAATAGAATGGATCAGAAAGGCCGCGTTGTGAGCAGCAACTTTGCAGTCACCGACTGGCTGTGTGAACTCGAGTTGCTCAACCCCTTTGTGTCTCACCTTCACCTGTCAAATGGGGATAATTGGAGCACCTGCCTCCCAAGGTCGTTGTGAGGTTAAATGGAAGGCAGGTGAGGCAACACCTGCGCATGCTTAGTGCAGCGCCTTGCAAGTATTACGTCCTCCCGACTTTTAGCTGTTGTTCTTTAGAAGGTTCTGGAAAAGGCAGCGTAAATTTGGAGGCAAGGTAAGAGGTCTGAGAAGAAGGTAAAAGGAACCCTCTTGAACATGGGCTGGCTTCTCATCAGCCTGAGCAGCTTCCATACTGAGATACTCACTACTTCGGGCTCCATTTGCCGGACGAGAAGGGTTAATGCGTTCAGAGGGTCCACCTGATGTGGTGCTGGTCATGTAGAAAGAGAGATCATATAGTTGACTTTGAAACAGAAACAAGGTATAGTTAGGAATATGCACTCCAGCGTCAGAATGTCCGAGAAGAATCCGTCTGCGTGCCACTGCGGCTAGCTACTGATGGTGGGCAGCAGGCCCGGTGCCTGCCTCACTTACATCCTGGCTTGTAGCCCTTTCTTATGGTAGCTCCAGCAAACAAGTATGAGTGGGGATACTGGTTATGCCCCACTGGGCTACTGGGGGGCCCTGTAGCAGTATTTTTAGAAGTCTAAGAAAATGACAGGAAAATACCTCCCTGGAAACAAAGACCTTCTGAGCCAGCCTGTGTCCCTTGTTCTCTGTGAAACCTTAAGCCTCCCATTGCCTCTGTTTTATGGATGAGAAGGCTAACAAGCGTACGAAGTAGAAAGGTGGGGGTTGGCTTTGTGTGTTTTAGTTTATGATATTAAATTAAGGGAAGGGTTTTCTGTTGTCGTTGTGTTGTTTTTCAAGCACTTGGCAAAGACATGCGGAGACACACAACAGCTGAATCAATTGGACCGGAAGCCTGACAGAGCATCCTCAGGAATCTGAAGGGTGAGAAGGTTAGCAAAACAGTGACCTCATGGCTGACAGACAACTGGAAAGTACCAAGCCATGTGGTCAAGCACCTCAGAGGGCCCCGCCGCAGTCCTTGCCTCGGCAACCTGCTTTCACACCAGCTGTGTCATGCTTAATGTCAGCTCAGTCGCCCTAGGGGGAGTACCATCTTGCCCCTCAACAGGATTGACTCTGTGGTTCCCTTCCTTCTAACTGGCTCTTTGCCTGGTCTCCAACCTTTACCACCCATTCCTGTGCAGACCAATGAAGTTAGATAGTCAGAGACGCCGGGCTGCAAATAATACTCTCCTGAAGGAAAGCTATGGCCATGAAAGCAGCGTGTGCCCATTCCGTGCTTGAGACTGTTCCTTCTGCTCCAGTTGCCAGTCAAGCTGGTGTATCTGGCTTGAGCAGGCACAGTCAGTGACCTGCAAAATGGCAACAAGTCAGAGGGGGGCAGGATAAGACAGGTAAGAAAGCTTAGGGAAAGGAGATGCTGCCATGGGAGCGGGGAGGAAAGAAGCTCCAAGGTTTGTTATCTTTGGCCCCTTGAACACTTCTCCACCTTGGTGAAGCAACCTCGCTAAGCGGCTGACCTACCCATACCCCTCACATGAAGTGTGTGGAACAAGTTCACCTCCTCACTCCCCTCCCCTGAGGATGAGGTCACCTCCTGAGTTCTTTCCTGTGTTTCTGAGTGTAGCTGGCAAACTGTTTGATCTCCTGTCTCCTTCTGTAGGTGACCTCTGAGTGGCCTCGGATGGAAGCTGACAGGACAGGGATTCATGGGCAAAAAGCACAGCGCCTGGGAGCTGGGCACACTTCAGCCAACCTCAGCAAGTCCCAAACTGGATTCTCCCAGCTGGCTGTCACAGTCTTGCTTCATCCCACTCAAGGAAGGTGGTTCATGAAGGCGCCGAACGCTGCCGATCGATGGATTCATGCGGTGGAAAGCGTCGCTTCCTCTGAAACCGACACCACTCCAGGTTCTAGAACACAGTCCCTTCCCCTCATAGACACTTAGGACTCATGATACAGGCAGGGAAGTGCAGCAGACCAGGAAAAGACAGAGCAGCCCTCTGAAGCAGAGACCTGCTTCACTCTGTGTGTGTATATGCGGGTGCACGCGTGTATGCCAGTGCATGTGCACATGTGTGCTCCTGCATGTAGAGGTCAGAGGACAACCTCTGATATAATTCCAGAGGCACCATACACCTCTTCTCGGAGATTGAGTCTCTCACCGGCCGGGAATTCACCAAATAGCTTAGGAGGGTTGACCACTGGGATCTACATGCCATGGTCTTCTTAGAGTTGAGATTAAGGTATGAATTACCATGCCCTGTGGTTTTTATTCTTACCTATTTAATTTTATCTTATTTTATTATTTTGCTTATGTGAATCAGTGTTTTTCCTGCATGTGTGTCTGGGCACTGTTGGCACACTTGGTACCTGTGGAGGCCAGAAGGATCCCCTAGAACTGAAATTACAGGTTTAAGTCACCATGTGGGTGCTGAGAACTGAACCTTGGTTCTCTGCAAGAGAAACAGGTGCTCTTAGCCTCTCTCGGTACCTTCCCCCACCGTGTTTTTTGTTTATTTGTTTTTATTTTTATTTTAATAGATTCTAGTGATCAAACTTGCATCTGCAGTTTGCACAAATACTTCGCTGAGCTATTTTCCCCAAGTTCTCCTGCTTTATTTTTTATCACTAAAATTCCAGGAAAGGAAGACACTGTTACTAGTGAAGTTCATACCTGCATATATATATAGACGAGTCCACACTGTGATTAAACTGTAATAATACCTTTCCAGCCTTCCAAAGTTTCTTTGTGCCTTTTACGGGTTGAATGTATCTCCCCAACCCCCGCCCCAATTCATATGTTAAAGTTCTAGAGCTCAGAACCACAGAAGATGACTTCATTTGGTGATGAGTTCTATACAGGGATAATAAAATTAAACAAGGTCATTAGGGTTTCCCTACTCCAGCCCTACATGTGACCTTATAAAGAGAGGGAAACAGAGTTTAGATGTCTGTAATCCAAGCCCTTGGATAGCAGATGCAGGAAGATTGCAAGCTCGAGGCTACCCTGAGCTATAAAGCACTACCCTGTCATGGAAAGAATAATTAGTCTGTAGACAGACATGTGAAGGAAAAATTTGGTGCAAATGTGAATTTGGTGATCTACAAGTTAAGGAGAGAGCCCGAATAAGACTTGCAGCTTCCAGATCCATGGTCTGATGAATCCCTGTTGCCTCACCACGTCGTTTGTGGTACTCTGTTACAACCGCCCAGGGAACTGGCATCTAACATCTTTATCACCAGACACCTCCCTTGACTCCAGTCTGGGAATTATTCTGTGTTCTTTCCTCTATAGTTTCGCATCATTCAGAATGGAATCACAGACATATTGTGTGTAGCCCGAATCTAGCTTTCTTCATACAGCATAACCCTTTTGAGATTCGCCCACACATTTTTTTTCAATGATTTTAGTGGCTAAGAAGTATCCCATTGTATGGATACAGCGTTTGTTTATCCATTCACCAGTTGAAGGACATTTGGATCATGTCCAGGTTTTGGTTATTGTAACTAATGCTTCTGTAAATGCTCATGTATGCAATTTTTGGGTGTGAGTGCGTGTTTTGATTTCTGTTGGGCAAATACCTAGGGGTGGGATCCCCAGATCATATGATAAGTGTATGTGGAAATTTGTAAGAAACTACCAAGCCACCATTCCACTCTCGTGTTCCCGTTGGCAGTGGGAACACTGCTCTATATCTTCATGCACTCAATGGGGGGTTGTTTGCTCAGGATTTGCCAACCCACTAGGCATGCCCAGCTATCTCTTTGTGGTTTTAGATTTCACTTTGCTAATAACTAAGAACATCTTCTCATGTGTTTATTTTCCATCCCTGTAACTCCTTTTGTGAAATATATGGTAAAGCTTGTTCTCCAATGTTAAGAAGTTAGCGTAAAAAGTAATGGGTTCATTATGACACATTCATGCATTTGTGTCACAATGCTTTGTTGTAGTTTGACCCCTTCCTCCACCGCCAGTCATCAGGCCCTGCATTCTTTTAAAAGTTTGTTTAAAACTTTGTTAAATCTTAGAATACTTTCAGTCTTGATGTATACCAAGTTATCAATTATTTTATGACTCGCTTGAACGAATTTTGCCCAAGGTCACAAAGGTTTTCAGAGCCTCCACTTTCATCCTGGGTGGGCAGTTGTTTTCATCCTAGCCAGGCCATCTCCTGTGCAGTGTGGACATCAAAGCAGATAAGTGATTTTCAAACATTTTGGGGTTTAGTTTTTGTTTCGCTTGTTTGTTTGTTGAAACATGATCTCATTATGTAACCCTGACTGACCTAGAACTCACAGAGATCTGCCTGTTATCTGCCTCCCAGGACTAGGATGAGAGATGGGTGTGCATCACCACCCACAGTTAACTTACAAAGTTTGAAAGTAAAGAAACCTACTTCCCCCAGTCCATATATAACACTGCTAGATACAAAGCAGATGGTGATGTCCCTCGGGCCCAATGCTCCTAAGGTTCTAGAACAAGGAAATTCATTTCACATCCCTACAAATCTCCTGAGGACCACATGAAAAATAAGCTATTAGTTCCAAGGATAAGCTGGGGTTCCACATATCTAAAATGTTCTAGATGATGTTCAATTCTAGTATGAATGCCTCACTTTGAATGAGGGCTAAGGCTCCAGAATCTTCTGTATGCCAAAGTGGTGAGTCTGCCATCATCAATATAAGGCTTTGCATTTTTCATTGTGTTTCTTCTAAGGATACCAAAGTACATCTAGACCAGCAGCTGGTTTTCCTCCCTCCTATATTCTGTCATAGTCCCCACCTAATTGATAGGTCCATCAAGGTCCAGGATTGAGCCAAGTTCACTAGAACCTGGAAGAAGCATGTTCAAATGATTGCCACAGCTAGCTGGAGACTAGTGCCATTGCTATACAAGGCCCTGTTCTGTAACATCAAAAACCCAAACTGCCGAAAAAGAGTGTGGGAAGGAGGGTACATTTGTTTCATGTAACTAAATGTCTGAGGTGCAGTCACAGATGTGGGTGTTTGGACAAGGTCTGTATGAATATGGCTCTCTGAAAATTCTCATTCTATATTCCTCTAAGTCCATTTCCCTCCCAGGCTCTGTACATGCCAAGGCAAGGAGGTCACCAGTTGGTCTAGTACTACATTTTATTGGTTAAACCCCTCCAACAGAAAGACAGCTCCCTTTTCCCATTTTGGTGAAAGCCCTGCATTTGTATTCACTAGCTTAGCTCAGGCCAGTGCCTGCTCGCGTGAAAGAGACTCTAGCCAGTGTGAGCAGCAGGCGCTGTGATTTGCTGGATCTGGCCCAGGTAATACCTTGAGCTCAAGAGGGAAGTCAGTTTCAGCTGCACCACACGGGAAGTTTGAAATGATACACTAGAATCACTAGGAATCCATATGCATGAAAGATTGTTTTTATTGTGGTTTTTTTTCCCCTTTTAAAAAACAGGAAGAAAGAATTTTTAACTTGGACCACCCAGAAAACACTTCTGTGGTGGCTCTGATGCTACAATCCCTTGCTCAGTTAGGGTCAGTCTTCCTAGGTCTCCTGGGCCTCCCCTTCAGCACTTCCAGTGTGGCTCTTTCACCGCCAACACGCAGGGTTGCCATGGCTGCCTTTCTCAGTCAGATAAGCCCCTTCACAGGCCAATGCTGGTGACTTCTGCTAGCACCATACCAGAATTATCTGGATTCCCAAGTGGCAACTGCCATGAAGGCAAAGATAATGAATAGTATACACGTGGCATTTCAGGCACTGAGGGTTTCTAGTCCTCCCAAGAGAAGAGAGTCTCCTTGTTCTTGTGAAGTCATCCTGCTGGTTCCGCTGACCCACAGCCACAGCCAAGGTCACAGCCCTCTAGCCCTGAGCAATCCCCTCTGTACGGAGGCGGCTAGAGAAACAGGTGGCGCCACAGCTGGGCTGATTAAAGGCATGGCCGGGGCTGTCTTGGGAAGTGCCTCTGAAGAGGTGTGCAGGTGGCAAACCTTGCTTAATTATCGATGTGAAAGGCCTGTAAACTGAGACCTCAGGAGGGGAACATTCCTGCTTTGTCTCTGGCAGGCAGAAAGGGGCTGGTTGGGGCCTGAGAGCCATTAACTTCAGCCATCTGGGGCAGGCGGTTAGAGACACCCCAACGGGTAAATCTGCAGACAGGTCTGCGCGACGCCCCAGCAAGAGGAGGATGGCCCTAGGTATGAAAGAGCCAGTTCTAGCCAGAGGCAGGAACGGCAGTTGTGGGGCCTGGTTGGTGTTCTGTAATGTCAGGTTAGGCTGATAGGGTATTTTATTGAATGACATGAATTCCAGCTCCAGTAACAGTGCCCCAGTGTCAATAGTGAATGTAAATAGATTATCTTATAAAACAAGAAAATATGTGCACAGTGTCCCCACCTCCCCCCGCCTGAGCCCATGAGCCATGAGACCACACTTGGCACCTGCAGGATCCTCTCCCTTTCTCACCCAGCACACACAATGGCACCCTTTATGCGCTGCCTGCCAGGCTGCATGGGAAGGGCACACTGTGTGTGCAGTTGGACTGCAGGAGGACTGTGCACGGTAATCATTAACCCGAAATGGCATTTACGATGATGAGGTGGTAGTGCGTGCTGCTCTGCCTTCATCCATCCAGCAAACAGAATGTACTGACTGGAAACAGGTAGGACCAGTTACAGCCAGGTCCTCAGAGACACAGTGTTCTGTAGAGCAAGCCATGCATAATGGGCCCATTGACTAGGGCGGCAGGTGCTCGCTTTCTGGTCTGCTCCAATACAGGCATTGGGCTTAGAATTCATAGGCGTAGGTTTCTATCCTTTATTTTTAGACAGGCTCTTACTATATAGCCCAAGCTGGTCTGGAATTCCTTATGTAGTCCATGGTAGCCTCCAAGTTGCAGTCCTTCTGCCTCAGTTTTCCAAGTGCTAGGGGCACAGGTACATGCCACACCCAACTAGTTCCTAAGCAGGAACTAGTTACTGGGGAAAGAAATAACCCAAGCTGAGCTTGCCCCTCTTTGAGCAGAGCTAAAAGCTTCTAAAGGAATCCATGAGGAGGTGACGGCTGGCTAGTACCCCTGGGGGCTGCTTAACAGGAGCAAAGTGTTGTCGCCTTTGCAGAAATAGCTTGGGAAACAGAGGCCAGAAAGTCTTTGGGGGGTGGGGAGAAAGCAACGGAAGAGTTAGGTAGTTTCTACAAAATCACACAACCAGCCTTGATTGGGACAGGGAGAAAGTACAGCTCCCCGTTTCTTGGGTACTGGCCTCTTTGCAAGCTAAAGTGACAAGGACCTGTGCTTGGTGGCTCAGTGTTAAATAAGGCTTCTTACATGCCAGGCCCAGACTCTGAGCCTTATTTGTGCCCCTCACATCTTACTTGGTTAGAGAAGAAGCCGGCTGTGACAAACAGAATCAAAGAGAGAGGGTCTCAGCCCAGACAGACCCTTTCCTGTCCTTGGGCCTCACTGTTCCCCTGCAGAGAGAAGGGCTAAGGGCAGCCATTGCCACAGTACTCACACTCAGCAGACAGCCCCTGCTCAGTTCCTCCTGCGTCCTGGCCCCAGCACCAGGTGATGAACGGGGCAAGAGGGAAGACATCAAGTGAGCCAGGAAGCACTGAACAGCAACCTAGGGTGGACCTCGCATTTCTCTCCCTGGCATAGATTTGTGCCCTCCTGAAAAGAAAAAAAAAGTGGCCTTAATGCATTTCATTTAACTCTTTAGAGTCATATCCTGTATTTTCAGAGCTGCTAGCCTGCCCAGGATCACAAGGAGATTGGGCGGCAGGTCTGCGCAGACTCGCTTTGCTCACGGACTGTCAATTTGAGTAGCCCTCCATCAGCAGCGGTAGTCTCAGTAACAGGAAGAGGAAATGCCGCCATTCCGTGGATGGGATGGGATATCAATGGCTGAGTCCAGACACCGTGTGCATTACCTACATCAACTCACAGATACCGTGTGCATTACCTACATCAACTCACAGATTTTTAAATGTCAGACCTACAACAGGTATATTCTCCAAGCTCTGCATCAAAGCTCAGAGAGTTATGTTCATCAACGTTCAAGGTTTCAAATCTAAACTTAAGCAGTGAACCTACAGAATCTGCCACCTACTCAATACAGCGCACTCCTTGTCGGGGGAGGAGGGATGTGGACCCACGGCTATGGCTGTGTTGGTTGCTTTTCTCCCTGTGGTGTCAAAATCCCTGACAAAAAGCAACTTAAGGCAGGACATTTCTTTCGGCTTACAGTTTAAGGGTGCAGTTTGTCACGGTAGGGAAGTCATGGCTGCTGGATCAGGAAGCAGGTGGTCATGTGGCATGTGTAAACAAGAGGCAAAGGGCTGCTCGGCTTGCTTTCTCCTTACTCAGTCTGGTTCCCAGCACGTGGGATGGTGCCATGCACATTCATGGTGGGTCTTTTCTCCTTAGTTCAACCTCTCCAGAGATAATCTTAAAGGTGCACCCAGAGGGATTTCCACAGTGGTTCTATACCCAGCCCAATTAACAATGAAGATTAACAAACACAGTCTCTGATTTAGACTCAAGGTATGATTTTTGTTTTCTTTTGTTTTAAGTGATCTCAGGATCCCAGAAAGCAGAAATGAGGGCAGAGGAAGGGGAGGAGGAGGAGAAAAGATAGGAGAAAGATGGACAATGAGAGAAAGAGGGAAGAGGAAGAAGGGGGGAAGAAGAGGAAGAAAGAAGAAAAGGAAGAGGGAGAAGAAAAGGAGGAGAGACAGCAGTAGAGGTAGCCAGAAATACAGTCCAGTGACCCACCTCCTCCTATCCAGCATCAACGTCCACAGCCTCTACAATCTCCCAATAGTCCATTCAAAGTGGATCTGAGTCAGAGCCTTTGTGATTCAATTACCTCTCAATGATTGGATCTCCCTCTGGGTGTCAAGCCTTCCACTTGTGACCCTGTGAGGGCATTTCATATCCAAACAATACCAAGGGGCAATACACTTAGTTTCTATGGTTTAAATAATAGTGGCAACCCTCTTAAGGTGCATATGTTGGCTTGGTTTCTGGGTTCACTATTGGGAGACATTGTGAACCTTTTAAGGATGGGATCAGATCAAGCATGAAGCCCTGTTGTAATGTACTGGGCACATGTCTCCAAAGGGGATTGTAGGACTTCAGTCCATCTGCCTTCTGGCTTGTGATACAAATGGTACACTTTGCACCTCACTAGAACACTAAAGCAGTAATTCCACCAGCTGATGGTCTACAAAACCATGATTTAACTAAAGCATTTTCTTTCTAAGTTAGTTGCTTTGGGTGTTTCACTATAGTAGCTTCTCTTGGCTCACACTATGTGGTACCCGTTCTATGGAGTCCTCTCCAGATGTACTGGGGTCCATTTACTCCGCTTCATCTCTATCACCATGACTCTAGGTGAACATTATCATCTCCTGCATGGAATTCCTAAGTATCTCCACCATTCCCTTTCTTCTAAAGCCCCTTTACACCCCAAAACTCCAGTGATTATTTTGAAATGTGTGCCACAGCATGCCGCTTCCCTGCTTACAGCCCTTCTATGGTATCTGGGCTATAACAACAGTCATTCCTGTCCAAGACCAACAAGCTCGAGTCGTGATTTTCTTCCCCCACCTCTAAGCTCCTCTGTGCTCTTACCTTTCCCAGCTGCACTCCACCCATGCTGACTTTACTTCTGTTGTTGTTGTTCAAACATTGCAAGTTTGCATTTTCTTCTGCCTGGAACACTTTCTGGCAGATCTGACATTCCCTTTCCCAACACTGCTACCTCCTCAACCAACAGGGACCATCATGGATGAAGTAGCTTTCCCAGCTGCTGTCCACCAGGTTAATCCACTTGGGTAACTACATGGAAGTTATCTTCTTGTTTTCTTGTAAGCTTTCTCTCAAATCGCATTGTAATGTGTGTGATGCAGAAGTTGGTATTTTTCATGTAGAGCATTATGTGTTCAGCTCTGAAGCCATTCCCTTATATAATTTATTAGTTTGTTGAATGAATTAGAATTAGTACCCACTTTTATTCGGGTGGAGGTCTTATTACTGACTTGCTCCTGAAGGTAGTACTAAAGAGAAACACACATTAAGCATCCTAGATATAGGTGGTGTGATAGCTCAGTAGATGAAGAGACTTGCAGTCAAGCCTGGCAACCTGAGTTTCATCTCCAGAATCTCTGTGATGGAAGGAGAGAACTAAGTCTTGCAAATGTCCACCATTAGTGTGTTCACACACACACACACAAACACACACACACACACACACACACACACACACACACACACACACACTGTGATTTTTTAAAAATCCCAGAGTATGTGTTTATAAAGGAGCACACTTGAATAGGCCAGACACTCCCCTAATTGGCCAACCTTATAGTCGCTAGAAATTTCCTGGGAACTGGCTGTATGTACTGGATCAGAACATCCAGGGATGGTCCTGGAGGCATCTAGCTATTGGCAGAATATAGACCATGTGCAAACTACTAGGAGCCAAGATTCCTAGCCAACTGAGTGTCTTTGCCTCTGCCCTTGCATCTGAACTTCAGGAAATTAGTACCAACCATAGAAAAATACTTTGAATATAATGATATTTATCTCCTCTTGTTTATGAAAGTGAAAAATGTAAAATAACCTAACTATCCAAAAGTAGAAGAAATGATTGAGGAAACCATGATGAGGTCACTTGATGGGTATTGGAACTAAGGCTATCAATGTGCTTATTTCCTATGTGGAAAAGTATTCATATCATCATTCTAGAGTGTAAATTATTTGACTGGTATGAGAGTGGTCCTCTCTGGCCTCATTTATAACCTTGGCTAAGTAACCACCTTTTTTTGAGCTTCAATTTTCTTATTTTTAAAGTGAGGCTGTTTATACCTGGCTCATGAAGTTATTGTAAGGATTACGTCAGTTCACACAGCTCAACATTAGATATCCTTATTATGTGCTTCTACTTAAGGGGAAGAGAGAGCTGACATTAGAATACGAAGAATGACAGCTCTAAGTTCGCTAGAGCTGATGTTTTCTCCATTCTTCGGGGACAGTGGTTCCACTAGCACTATAACTTAATAGACACAGCGACGCCCAGGTCCTCAGCACTGGGGTGGAAAGCAAGCAGAAAGAAGGTAAACACTGCAAGGAATGTTAAAATAGAAGATTTGAGGTTTGTATAAATTATACCTGCATGAGCACAGCAGCTATTCGGTCATACCCATATCCAGCCACTGTGGGGACAAACCACAATTATCACCTAGAAAAGTCTGACTGTAGAGCACATGCTTCTTGCTGGAAACCACATTGCTTCTCCCAAAATGTTCTTTTTTTTTAATTGATTTTATTGAGCTATACATTTTTCTCTGCTCTCCTCCCTTCTTCTCCCCTCACCTTAAACCCTCCACTATGGTCCCCGTGCTCCCAATTTACTCAGGAGATCTTGTCTTTTACTACTTCCCATGTAGATTAGATCCATGTATGTCTCTCTTAGGGTCCTCTTTGTTGTCTGGGTTCTCTGGGATTGTGAATTGTAGGCTGTTTTTTCTTTACTTTATGTCTAAAAGCCACTTATGAGTGAGTACATGTGATAGTTGTATTTCTGGGTCTGGGTTACCTCACCCAAAATGATGTTTTCTAGCTCCATCAAGTTTCCTGCAAAATTCAAGCTGTCATTTTTTTGTGCTGTGTAGTACTCCATTGTGTAAATGTACCACATTTTCCTTATCCATTCTTCGATCAAGGGGCATTTAGCTTGTTTCCAGGTTCTGGCTTTGACAAATATTGCTGCTATGAACAAAACTGAGCATATGTCCTTGTGGTATGACTGAGCATCCTTTGGGTATATACCCAAAAGTGGTATTGCTGTGTCTTGAGGAAGGTTGTTTCCTAATTTTCTGAGAAATCTCCATACTGATTTCCAAAGCAGCTGTACCAGCTTGCATTCCCACCAGCGATGCATGAGTGTTCCATTTACCCCACAACCTCTCCAGCATAAGTTGTCATCAGTGTTTTTGATCTTGGCCATTCTTGCAGGTTTAAGATGGAATATCGGCGTTGTTTTGCTTTGCATTTCTCTGATGGCTAAGGATGTTGAGCATTTCCTTAAGTGTCTTTCAGCCATTTTAGAATCCTCTGTTGAGAATTCTCTGTTTAGGTCTGTACCCCATTTTTTATTGGATTAATTTTTTTCTTTTGATGGCCAATTTCTTGAGTTCTTTGTCTATTTTGGAGATTAGCCCTCTGTCCAATGTGGGGTTGGTGAAGATCTTTCCTCATTCTGTAGGCTGTTCTTGTGTCTTGTCAACTGTGTCTTTTGCTTTACAGAAGCTTTTCAGTTTCAGGAGGTCCCATTTATTAATTGTTTCTCTCAGTGTCTGTGCTACTGGGGTTATATTTAGGAAGTGGTCTCCCATGCCAATGCGTTCAAGTATACTTCCCACTTTCTCTTCTATGAGGTTCAATGTAGTTGGCTTTATGTTGAGGTCTTTGATCCATTTAGACTTGAATTTTGTGCATGGTAATAGACATGGATCTATTTTCATTCTTTTACATGTTGATATCCAGTTATTCCAGCACCACTTGTAAAATATGCTTTCTTTTTTCCATTTTATATTTTTTGCTTCTTTGTCAAAAATCATGAATTCAAAGGTGTGTGTATTAATATCCGGGTCTTTGATTTGGTTCCATTGGTCCTCCTGTCTGTTCTTATGCCAATACCAGGCTGTTTTCAGTACTATAGCTCTGTAATAGAGTTTGAAGTCAGGGATTGTGATGCCCCCAGAAGTTCCTTTGTTGTACAGGAGTGTTTTGGCTATCTTGGATTTTTTGCTTTTCCATATGAAGTTAAGTACTGTTTTTTCAAGGTCTGTGAAGAATTTTGCTGGGATTTTGATGGACATTAAATTGAATCTGTAGATTGCTTTTGGTAAGATTGCCATGTTTATTGTGTTAATTATACCTACCTAAGAGCATGGGAGATCTTTCCATTTTCTGGTGTCTTCTTCAATCTCTTTCTTCAACGATTTAAGGTTTTTGTCATGCAGGTCTTCCACTTGTTTGATTAGAGTTACTCCGAGATATTCTATGCTATTTGTGGCTATTATGAAGGGTGATGTTTCTCTGATTTCTTTCTCAGCCCATTTATCATCTGTGTACAGGAGGGCTACTGATTTTTTAAAATTAATTTTGTATCCTGCTACATTAATGAAAGTGTTTATGAGTTGTAGAAGTTCCTTGGTAGAATTCCAAAATGTTCTTATATTTCCTCTTCTATCACGTTATAATTCAGCCCAACATGATGTCTTTCAGCACCATGGATACCCACTGAGTACATACTGAGTGTCCACTTGAAAGAAAACAGCTCTTTCTGGCTCCCCAGAGACTTTGCACATACCGGCATAGCCCACACAGGTAGAGGTTTGGACTGCTGCTTAGCCGAGTAAATGTCTGTGCTCTTCTCAGAACCCCAGAGCATGTGAGGATGTAGAGATCTCTAGGACCATCTCCCATTGCCTACCACAACTCACATGGCAGTCATCAGCCCCCTTTGGTTTGCTGTTGTCACTTTCTTTAAAAAAAAAAACAATAATTTATTTGATTTGATATATATGTGTTTCACCTGTAGTGTCTATGTAACACATGTGTGCCTTGTGCCCCTGGAGGCCAGAAAAGGGTACTGGATCCCCTGGAGCTATAGTTACAGAAAACTGTAAGCTGCCATGTGGGTGGTGAGAATCAAGCCCAGGGTCTCTGGAAGACCCAGTGCTCTTAATGGTTGAGCCATCACTCTAGGCCCTGTCATTGTCTCTTTTGGACAAGGATCACCCAGGGTGATCTTTGGCTTCTTTTCACTGTGTAAATAATAAATTCTCTAAACATGGTGAGTTGTCTCTTTAGTTGTGAAATCCTGTACACCATGGCCTTTCCCCGTTTTTAAAAAAAAATGTATTCTTTTGTGTTTGTCTGTGTGTATGCACGTGTGTGCATGCGCACAAGTATGTGTAGTATGTGTGTGTGTGTGTGTGATGTGTGTAGTTATCTGTGTAGGCCAGAAGAGGGCATCAGATTCCCCCAGAGCTGGAATTAGAGATAATTATGAGTCTCTCAATTTCCCAGCATGGATGCTGGGAACTCAACCTACAAAGTCTGAAGGGAAAAATTAAGAGTTCTTAACCACAGGGCCAGTTCTTGAGCCCTGTCTTCCCCCCCTTTTTTTTTGTCAGTAACATTAGTGAATAAAATGCATTATTTTATTATGCTCTCATGCAACACATATATTGGTGACAGGCCGCAGAACTGTACTCAAAAAGAAAATAATGTCTGTGAGGTAGGAAGTTAGATGGAGCCAGAAAGAAGTAGAGGAAATGAGAAGGTCAGTGTTTTAGGTTGAGAACAGGATTCAGGGGAATCCATGGCAGATAACTGAGTGCATTCAACAGCCAGAGGACTGTTTGGCCAGAGGGAAGAGCTGGAGCAATATGCCCAGAATGTTAAGGAAGAGCTGTTGAGTAGAATGAGGAAAGGCCAGAGCAGAAGAAGCAAGTATGTGACCAGAAAGTCAGAGCTTATGAAGGGCTATGTGTGCTTGTGTGTGTGTGTGTGTGTGTGTGTGTGTGTGTGTGTGTGTGTGTCTGTGTCTGTGTGTCTGTGTGTGTGTGTGAAGGCAGAGGTGAATGTTGCACGTTTTCCTTGGTCACTCTTCACTTTATGTACTTAAGTTAGCAATGGGCAGCTAGCTAGCATATGGTCGAAATGTGTATGCCAGAATGCATAGTGATACCAATAGGGAATAAAGCACAATTCTTGACTCTAAATGTATGTGATCTATTTAGGGAGAAGAGAGAACCCCTAATTTAAGAAAATAGAAAGACTGTATTTTAGCATTACAATAGATCATAATGTTTTATAGATTGGAGACTATAATCAAAGATTTGCATTGAAACAGAAACTGGGAATTTAATTAGCTATAAAGGATAGGCGTGACGTACATGAGTCCTTTGGGCACAGAGCACATTACATGAAAGTCTCATGGTGAGAGAGAAAAAACCAGGCAAGTTTCCAATAGGAAGACAATCTTGAAGAATGAAGTCCTCTATTGGGAAACGATGGGAAATGAGAATTAATGGGATCAACATACAGGATGCAAGAGCTCAAATGTCCCATGAAATGTATCTTTCTCTCTCATAGTACAAAGGATGACTTTTCCCTTTCCAGTTGTCCAGACATATAAGTATTGTCTTTTTCTCTGTTGCCATTTCTTACTCTGGTTATTCACCTTGTTAAGTGAAGCAGGATTTATAAGAACACAAAGAGAAATTGGGGTTCAATCTGCAGGTCAGAAAAGCAAAACAGCAGGCCACTGGCTCTTACCTCGACCTCAGTCTGAAATGGCGATTCTGCCTCCAAAATCTCAGAATGAGACTGTGCCTGAGAGCTGTCTCCTCCCATTTTATAATCTTCTCTAGGGCTGGGATTAAAGGCATGCACCACCTGGTTTCTGTGGCAACTAGTGTGACTACTGGGATTAAAGGTGTATGTCACCACTGCCGGGTCTGTAAGGCTGACCAGTGGGGCTGTTTTATTCTCTGAGCTTCAGGAAACTTTATTTATTAAAATACAAATGAAACGCAGTTAAGGTTGAGTTTCAGATACACACACACATATGTATGCACATCCCATAGTCCTATGATTTGAAAACGCTTTCTTTTGGTTGATTATCTCTGTACCTTCTTAGTAGTGTCCTTTAACGCACAGACATGTTTAGCTTCGATGAAATTTAGTATTATTTATGATTTCTTCTACTGTTTGTGCTTTTGGTGTTATTTCCCAAAACCCACAATAGATGTTATAATTTAAAATATTCAAACGAAATAAGGAAATTAGAGTAGATGCTAATAACTCTTTATTTGACACAAGAGATAAACACCAATAGACAATGTGATCATGCATAGAGAAAATCCTAAAGAATTTATTTTATAAAAAATAATATGATTAATAAGTGAGTTTAATAAGATTGTAGGGAAAGTCAATGCATAAAAGTCAATGGGAATGGCTTGGAGGTAAGCACATTTGCTGCTCTAACCTAAGTTCAGTTCCCAGAGCTCACAGAAGGTGCCTCATACCTGCCTGTAGGGCTGGCTCCAGGGGATCTGATGCCCTCTTCTGCACTCTCTGAGCACCGGCACTCACTTGCACATAGCCACAGAGACACAAATATACACACAATCTTTTAAAATAATTTTACAAATCAATTTTTTATGCCAGAAAAGAAATTAAAATTAAAATGGACGAACAATAGTATTTATAATAGTATCAAAACCATGAAATACTTGGAGCTGCTTTGAACAAGCTATGTACTAGACTTTCATGCTGCAAATCTTAAAACACTTTAGGATATAATCCTAAGTAAAAACAGAACTATACCAAGCTCAGCAGTTTGAAGGCTTGCTACTACTATGATACTAATTCTGTCTTATTTGATCTATAGGTTTGGTACAATCCTAGTGAGATAGGCTGTTTTTATACAGAATGACAGCCAAATTCCAAAGTTTCTAGTGAATAATGAAAGATCTATGATGGCCACAATGAAAATTTAAAATAAAAATCCGGAGGACTTGCATTACCTGAATGAGTACTATATTCTACTATAAACTGTAGAAATTAGGACTGGTGAGACAGCTCAGTGGGTAAGGATGCTTACCACCAAGCCTGATGATCTGAGTTTGAGACCATGAACTTTGATGCATAACTAATTCACAAAAGTTGTTTTCTGACTTTTGCACATGTGCAGTGTCATGCATTTGCGCACACACACTCTCTCTCTCTCTAAATAAATACAAATTATAAGAATTATAGTAAAGACATTGGAATTGTTGTTTTGCAACAGGGTCAGGTTAATCACAGACAAGGATGATTTTGAACTCTTGATTCTCCTGCTACCCTTCTCAGGTATTGGGATTACTGATCCATGTCACCGTGCCTTGCTGTGTGTTCATGATACAGAAATAGACAGGTGGAAAATAAAACATAAGGGGACACACACACATACACACACACACACACACACACACACACACACACAAATTTTCATTTCCTTTCTGGCATAGCAGAAAAAAATTGACTTTTAAATTATATATTTTTAAAATTATATGAGAATTGATTTTGAAAAAAATACCAAAGTAATTTGAGAGTAGAATTTTCATCATAGTGGGTGGCAACTGCTGAACATCCACACCGAAAAGCATTGACCCTTCATTCACCTTATACCAAATTCAAACAATTAAACTTAGAGAGGTTTATAGACATTAGTATCAGATTTAAAACCACATGAGTTCCAAAGTAAAATATTTTTTTGTGATGTTGAATCATGCAAAAACCTCTTACTGTGATACAAACCCTGCAACTCTTTGTGTGTTTTATTCATGCTCACCTAACAGAATACAGCCCAAATACTTATTATAGATACCTGTTCTTAGATGCAGCTCAGCGATACAAAGGAACAAGCTGGTAATGCATGAATCCAGTTGTATGACATTTGGGAAGAGACAAAAACATACGCTGGTAGATATCAAATATGTGATTACTTGGGCGTGAGAGGAAGCCTGAGTTGGAGAGTCCCAAAGGAACTCTTTGAGGTGGTGGGGTGCTACCAGTTTAATGATCATGATAGCTACACAACAAGGCATTTTCCAAAATGTATGGAAATGTATGCTTTAGAAGATGAATCTTGATTACACACCATACTTTATTTACACTAAGAAAACTGCAAGAAAGTGATTACAGTCATCAACAAGAGACTAGTTCCTTGAAAGTGAGGGCAAGGAAGTGCCCACTGACTGGTGGGGGATCTGGGTGAGGGGAAGAAAGCAAAAGTATTTTGATTTGTTTTGCAAAATTCTCTGATGATGGAAACACAAGTAGTAAATTTGTCGTTGACAGGAACCATGCAGTGTTGAAAGAAAAAGGTCATTTGCACAATAGCCTCAACTCAGTGGGAAAGTTTGAAACCCAGAGCTCAGGCAGAGCATAGACCATCCTTTGAGTTGTAGCGAGAGGAAAGGCATGGCATACAGGTGAAGATGCTGATAGTTGTGGAATCTGGGAACTCTTTCCCGATCCTTTGTATTTTCTCCATGAAGTAGAAACCTAAGTCATAAGGTGAGAGATGCTTTATTACTAAACGGCTACTCAACCTATGCCTGACTGCTTCCTGGAGTTTCCACGAGACCAAGACTTGCATTCGGTTGTATCACCAAGAGACACTTCCAGAGCAACTAGAAGACCAGCAAATAGGACCATACAATGACTCTCTGCTGAAGCGCTTTTCTCCTGTACTGTATCTCCACCATGGCTTACAAAGTTCCGCCTGACCCAGATCTTTTCAGGTCTTCATACCTCTTATTATGCCCTCTTCCCCCTGGCTGGCCACACTGATCCTTCATCTCTGTCAACCCATCACAGAGCTGTCTAGCTCACAGGGCTAGAAAGAACAGTCCATACCCTGAACTGTTCTTTCTTCTGCTTCCCAAAGGCTTACCTCATCTCATCTTTAGAGCACCTGCATAGTTTCCAGATCCTCAGACCTTTCTTCCCTGGTTATAATATCTGATGATTTCTCTAGTCCAACGGCCAGACCTCCCATAATGATCTAATCACTTTTATTCTGCACATGTTCCCCATAACCTTTTGAAACCCTGATATGGGACAGAGAATAGTCATATATACAAAAGATATCCATATCTATTTATGGAACCCTAACAGCATGGCAGAATTCTCAGGAAATTAATCTTTATCTATAATAAACACTCCAGGAAGCCAGCCTACTAAAAGTTAATCTTGCAGGATGGCAGTTTCGATCTCTAGTGACAATGTAGGAGGCCACGCAGCAACTTTCAAGGCAGTTGCCCTAAATGGCCAACACTTGCTTAATAATGGAAAATTTTCATAATTTTTATCTTTGAGGAACAATCAGAGAAAATCAAATATTTTCCCCTAATCAATCACACAGGTGCCTAACTCTAGTATCTCAGCTAATTCAGTCTCTCCACGCCAGCAGCGTCCAGTCAGGAATACTTGATGCTGTCCCCTTTTCCCAGTTTGAATTTCCCACTTTTCCAGACTTACAAAATGTACTAGTGACTGAGAGTCCTGCCTCAGTCTCCCCGGCAGGTTCATAACAAGTGGCTTTTGTTTCTCATATGGCTGGATGTTTATTTCTATAAGACTACAGATGGGAATGAACCATGTTTAGCTTATAATTGCATCACCAAACAATGATGCCTACAAACATAGTAAACACTTGGTAAACACTTGTAGAATGAATGAATGCCCAAAATCATGAGCTGTATAGTGAATCCTTCTCCATGCTGGCTTCACATTCACACCTCACTGTATCAACTCCTAAGCCCTCAAGCGCACTTTTCTCAATGAAACCCCTGCCTGTTCTCATCATACATTCCCTGCATAACACAACTAAGATTCTTTCTTTTGCACGAAATTGATTTTCAGCTCTTCTCTCACTCACGTTCCCCCTCTAGTATGTACACCACATTCCACCTCATTTTGTATTAATTTCTTGCCCTTCACTTGTTTCTACCTTTCTGAGGTTAAGAACTGACTTTTTGTATCATTTATGTTATCCAGTAACTACTATAGTAGTTGACTCTCACCACAACCTCAAGAATATATCTTACAGATGAGGAAACTATAAAACAGATGCACGGAGAATTCTCGCCCAACGTAATAAATTCACAAGAGGTAGAGCAGAGGTCTAAATTCCATTCTGACATATACAAAATGTGATCAAAGTTGTAGACTCCTCATGATACTTAAACTACTGTCCAATGCTGCATCCATGATATCATTTGTTTCATGAACAAGAAGAAAGGGAAATGGGTGCTTTGGGAGAGATGTGGTGACTGAATGAGTTGAATTACTGACCCCAAATCCTAACCCAACTCTACTTTGACAGTAGGGTGAGTAATTAATAATGGAAAATTATTCTCCTGGGTTACTTCCTGTGCCCCATTTTACATTGTTTCTTTGATAGGCTTTTAGGATGGTTCCTAAGATGAAACCAAACCATGGCTAGGGAGTATATGGTGATAAAAGTGAGTGGCTCTTTCCTTATCAATACATATTCACCAATGTGCATCTGTCCAAGCACTATTTAACAGTGTCCTACTGGGAACTGATCCCAGAGCCTTGTGCATGATAGTCAAGTGCTCTACCACTGAATTACACCACTAGCCTTCATTTGCCCTTTCAGGTATGGTGCTGTGTGCTAAGGTGATGTCAACACCAATTACACGCATGGCATTTCCCTAGCAATTTGTAAATAAAGAACCATAGCATACCAACCCAATGAAGACATGGGCCTTCATACCCCTGCTTCATCAGCTTAAGTTAGGGTTAAGCAGTTTCAAGCAACATAGACTTCTATGTGTTCTTAAAATGTATCCTGGGTAGACTAGAGCTGGAAAATCTTTTGACTGCCTAAACATGAGATGCTTTGACACCTACAAGGTTGTATTACCAGCTACTAAGCAAGGCAGGCATCTTTAGTGGCAAACTATTAAAATGTTCATTTACCACCCCACCCCCCGTGAGACTATTTAGACAAAACTAAGGATTCCCAGAGACTTTACTATCAGCCATCTGAAGATACAATTTGAGCATGCTCAAATGTATTCTCCTCGCCATGTTAACCTTTGGAACAAGACCTTATGACCTTGAGCTAGGAATGCCCCAGATGTGTCCACCATCAACACTTCCTGGGAAGTGAATATTTAAATTGAATATTTTCATGAATATATTCCTTCACCAAGTGTATCCATAATGTGCCTGCCCCCAAAGTGTTTGCTTATATGAATAAGTATAGCACACACACCCAATAAAATCCCCTTGGCTTATTTTTTCGTAGATGTGTTGCTTTGGAAACAGTTCCTTTATTCTTATGTGTTACAGGTAAAAGGATCTTTCTCTTCTCTTTTTTATTTCTGGAACATGATTGATTTCGAATTTTATTCACCAGGACTTGAATGTGGTTATGGTAGCTGCAAAATTATTAATAAACTATCTCAAAAAAGATTTGAAATCTCTGAGGAGAGTTGCATGAAGAATATGAGTGTAATGCTGGTGGAGGAACTCTTCTCGGAAGAAGTGCACGTAGCATCATATTTGTCCTGGAAGCATGGAAAATTATCATGCGTGGTAATTATAATCCCATTACCTATTGCAATGGAGTCTAAACTACCAGAGCAACTGGTGTAGGAAGTCCCCCAGGCTCACACTTTGGCAATGCTCCTCCCCTTCAGTGCTATTGTGTCAATAAGACTTACTTCATGGGATGTTCCAAAAGAGATCAAGGGTTGTATCATTATTTAATTCCTGAGAACTATAACCCAGAATGACTGTAGCTACTACAAACATGTGACTATATAACAACATAGACAGCAGGAGTATGTGTACACTTCAATTTGCAGTGAAGAAACCCAGAATTCTGGAGACATTAAACTTTAATTTTCCTTCAGCATATTATTTTTTTTACCTTTATAGTCTTTTTTAGTGCGCACAAATTGTTTGTAAAATCAGGAAAATTTCATTTTATTCTGCTTAGTCTGGGGTTAGCCATCCAGGGCCCCCAAACACCCTGACTCACAGGAAGATATCCACAGCACCCCCGGCACCTTGTGGTGCTAGACAGGTGGATCCCATTATGGTGAACAAATGGTGATGGAGAAATGCAAGAGAAAGAGAAGCAGAATGGTTCATGTGCTATGAAAAGAGGCAGACATGAAATGCAGGTGGTAAGGAGTAGGCTTACCACCTGGGGCCATGGTGAAGGGTGAGGAGTAGGCTGATATAGGAGGTATGCTTGTTACCTGGAGCCATGGTGATGTTCGGGCCAGGCTGCTGTCAAGAGCCATGCCTGGGTCTGTGGTCCTACAGCAGCCAGGGTCTGAGTCAATGTGAGCAGCTTCTGTTGCAACCTAAGGCTGTGTGGTTGCCCGGGGTCTAATCATCCACCTGTGACCATGTTGGTGCCCAAGGGCCATGCTGCAGCCGGGGCCATACAGACCTGAGTGGCACAAACTACTACCTGGTGTCATGGTCACATCTGGGCCAGGGCTGCAGCTGCGGGATATCTGGGTCTGTGGCCCTACTGCCGTCAGGCCATGTGTTGATTTTCGAGGCTCCTGTTACCACTGAAGGCTATTCAGATGCCCAGGGCCTTTGACCATGTTGATGTCTGAGGGTCACACTGCCGCTTAGTGCTGTGAGTCACAACATTATACAGTAAAAGTACAGCTAACAGATCACTAGACAAACTGATGGGAGTGTATTCCATTGAGAAACCTGATTTGCAGAACTTCGGGTGGTGCACCTGTCTTTTGAATAGTCGCTGTCAATTCTGTAGAAATCTCATGAGGCCATGGCTTTCCCTGCTTCCATAATGGTTCATCCCCAAACATCCCAGCAGTGTATAAATCATTCCTTAAACATGACTTTTCCTGTACTGGCAACTGGATGACTTTTCCCCCACACTGTGGGTCCCTGGTGTGAAGCATTCACTCAGCCAAACCCTTGTTCTCATGATCAAATCTACATAAAGCTAGTCCCCCACAATTATCCTTACCAACAGGACTTTTGACAAAGAAGTGAGACTTACAAATATGTGGTCACATAAGAATCTCGACAGGGACAGGCACTGAGCAGGGGAGCAGTATGTCTGCTGCTCTCACTGATGAACAGGTCTGGGTGGCCCTGAATTCTCTAGCAGCAGACTCAGGAAGGTGTAATCTACTGGCCTTTGCTCTACCCTAACAAGCTATTAATATTCTGTGTTTACTGTCACCTTTCATTTGACACAACGTCTTAGTCTAGGAAATTAACTGTTTATTCCTTTATCCATTAAATGTACAGGAAAAAAAAACTTGGGTCCCTAAGCTGGCCCCAAAGAAAGGAATTCCTTCTCACCTGGGTGCCAGAGGATACAGCATCCCCACAGCATCATATTGGCCTGGGGGCCAAGTGCCATCCACTTTCCTCCCACAAGGCAATGCTGGTTGCCATGACTACTACAAATGCTGTTTTCCCAGTCACCACTGGAAGTGCTTAGAAAGTACACACCGTTATAGTGGTTTTTTTCTCCCTCTTTTTCTACATTTACCAGTTACGAACTCTAGCTTAACTAACCACACAAATGTAGTTAACACACATTTTTTTTTCTCTTAGAATTATGTACTGATTTAAAGCTCCATCCTAATCCTCCTGGTATCTACGGGGGAGCTTCACAGTCACGCCCCTTCTGGGACATAAGGTACCTATGCTGTCATCCTCCATCCATCTTGTTAGCCCTGAAACATGCATGCTTGGTACCGTTGTTATTGCCTATGGAATTGCTAACTATGTCTGTGTGGGTATATAAACTGGAAACCTTGTGGGATTGAGAGGAACATCAAGAGTGAACATGGAAAAGCAACAACGAGGAACAGTGAGGAGCATCAAAAGGGGAACATCAAGAGAGCATTGGAGAGAGCATAGAAATAATAGATGGAGCAAGATGAAAAGACTTATGTGAGTTAATTTATTTACCCTCAGACCTTTCCAGTCAGTTTTCAGCAGCTATAGTGGTCCTTCTGGATCCTGAGAGGTTCAGGGGGATCTGGACACTCATGCCAATCTGAGTGTCTTTCACTGACACCCAAGGCAATAAGTGGACAGACCCGACTACTGTCGAGGACCATGTCTGGGTCCCAGGTCCAACTGCAGCTAGGGTCTTTGTTGATGTCTGTGGCTCATGTCACTGCAGGGGACATAGGACGCATGTGTGGTGAATGAGAAGGCCATGCTGTGCCGGCCTGCCCTTTGCTGGCCAGAGAAAGCTGGCCATGTCTCTCATTGAACACTGCAGCAAGAGAGCTGGCCTCGACCCTCATGGGAAAGATGGCCCCACTCCTTGCGACAAGTGAGGGAAGCTGACTCCACCCTGCCGCCTGAGGTGGATATCCCAGTGGCCTGGACTAACCAGCTCAGCTACCACCGAGGCCCACAACTGGGCCTTGGGTTGGCCCACCCTAACATCTACCCCATCTAGTACCTGCTGGAGCTCATGAAGGGACTGGTCCTGAGGATCAATACCCAAAGAATCTCCAGGACTTGGAGCAGGCAAGGGATATCCCAGAGGAGTTCCAGTGAGGATGGTGTACCAGAGACCAGAGGCCATGAGCCAGATCAGGGATTTATTGCAATGAGCCTTTGCTAGTAAAGCTGATTAGACAGTGTGGTATACTATGACACACTGAGACTCCCAATGCCACCAGGACAAATGAAGAGGTATTGGAGAGGCAGGAAAGAAGAAGAGAAGGGGTTTTGTTTGTTTGCTTTGTTTGTTTGTCTACTTGTATTTCTTTGTTTTGGGTAGATTTTCTTTTACTTTTCTTTTGTGGAGGGGTGTGGGGAAGATGTGGGGGGACTGAAAGTCTACAGAATTGAGGTGCATGATGTGAAATTCCCCCAAGAATCAATAAAGAAGCTAAAAATAAATACAATGGTATTTTACAAAAAAATCTGGAAAATTTGCTTACAATATTAAAATATATTGTCACAAAGGAACAAATTCCCTCTAAGAGTAACTTTTGCTTTATTTTTCATAAAAATTTTGTGTTTCACATGTAGAAGAATGAAAATAGATCCATCTCTATCACCATGCACAAAACCCAAGTCCAAATGGATAAAAGACCTCAACATAAAGCCAACCACATTGAACCTCATAGAAGAAAAAGTATACTTGAATGCATTGGCACAGGAGACTACTTCCTAAATATAACCCCAGTAGTACAGACACTGAGAGTAACAATTAATAAATGGGACCTCCTGAAACTGAGAGACTTCTGTAAGGAAAAGACACGGTCAACAAGACAAAATGGCAGCCTACAGAATGAGAAAAGATCTTCACCAACCCTACATTGGACAGAGGGCTGATCTCCAAAATATACAAAGAACTCAAGAAATTGGCCATCAAAAGAAAAAATAATCCAATTAAAAAATGGGGTACAGACCTAAACAGAGAACTCTCAACAGAGGATTCTAAAATGGCTGAAAGACACTTAAGGAAATGCTCAACATCCTTAGCCATCAGAGAAATGCAAAGCAAAACAACGCCGAGATTCCATCTTAAACCTGCAAGAATGGCCAAGATCAAAAACACTGATGACAACTTATGCTGGAGAGGTTGTGGGGTAAACGGAACACTCATGCATCGCTGGTAGGAGTGCAAACTGGTACAGCTGCTTTGGAAATCAGTATGGAGATTTCTCAGAAAATTAGGAAACAACCTTCCTCAAGACACAGCAATACCACTTTTGGGTATATACCCAAAGGATGCTTAATCATACCACAAGGACATGTGCTCACTTTTGTTCATAGCAGCAATATTTGTCATAGCCAGAACCTGGAAACAAGCTAAATGCCCCTCAACTGAAAACCGGATAAAGAAGATATGGTACATTTACACAATGGAGTACTACACAGGGAAAAAAAAGTACTGACATCTTGAAATTTGCAGGCAAATAGATAGATCTAGAAAACATCATATTAAGTGAGGTAACCCAGACTCAGAAAGACAAATATATTATGTACTCACTCATAAGTGGTTTTTTAGACATAAAGCAAAGAAAACCAGCCTACAATTCACAACCCCAGAGAACCCAGACAACAAAGAGGACCCTAAGAGAGACCTACATGGATCTAATGTACATGGAAAGTAAAAAGCGACAAGAACTCCTGAGTAAACTGGGAGCTTGGGGATCATGAGAGAGGGTGTGTGTGGGAGGGGAGAAATGAAGGGAAGTAGGGGAAAATATCGCTCAATAAAAACAATTTAGAAAAAGAAAAGAAAAAAATTATGTTTCATAAACATAAAACTGTTTGAAAAAGAAATATTCTATTTTTCATACAGATTTTAAAATTTGTAGATTTAGAATATCTTCTAAGACAGGAATCAGCGTGTTTTTGTACTTGATACCTGGCCAGTAGCACCCAGCTGAAGACATTATTGGAAGCTTGACAATATTTCCTTCTAAAACACTGTGGAAAGTTGCCACTTATGTTCGGAAAATGTTCTCACTGGGTTTGGCAATACAGATCAATATCTCCACGCATCTATCATTTTCTAGCTGTCGGTTTCTATGTGTGGTTACAAGTTTCTCTCTTGTCACCGGGAAGAGGTAGGGCCAGAAAGGACCTTAACAAAAGAAGAAGAGGAGAAGGGGAAAGTGAAAAAAGCAAAGAAGAAGGAGCAGGGATGGTTTCTAAGTAAACGTGTTCTAACCTAACCTAGCTGATGTAGGAAGGACCAATTGAGGGCTGGAGGAAATATCACTGGGAAGGACTTCTGGTATTTATCTTTCCTGAAGTCTAAAAGTTTTGTCTTGCTCTTTTTAGTTATCAAAGGATATGTTAGTTAGGGGAGAATTTTAACCCATCCCCTGAAGTGGAAGCTACTAATACTAAAAGGCAAAAATGATAATTATAATTGCTGTTTTTAAAATTGGTTTAAAAACACCAATTATACTTTTTAAAAACTTATTGGGAAATATGCACTCCAAATATTTTATTTGTTAATAGTAAGGACAAAGAAAGTCCAAAGAAGTTATATTTGGGGTCACACAACCCATTTTAATCAAGCTGGTCCTGGCACCATGCTTTGAAGCACTCTTATTTTTTTCTACACAATACTGCCTACCATCCCCAACCGACTATCTCTGATGTCACAGATATAATCTTAAATAATCTTTCTATTGATACTTATTTCTATCTAGCAGTAGCTGATTTAGTAATAGAAGCCCTCTGTATTTCTGTGGGAAAGAGATCCTGATGGAAAGCTGATTTTGATAATACACACACGGCTGCACTGAAGCACTCTAGAGTGTGACCCAGAAGGTACCATGAAGGAAGGGACTTAATGCCATCTAGAATGAGTACACTCAACTCATGGAGCGCTGATGCTGGTTGTTGCTTAAGAAGTCTTTTAAAATTCAAATTTCAGATTTATCATCATCACAAACAGATTTAACCCTGATGTTTAGGGTTGGGGAAAAGAGTTAGTGTTTTGTTTAGCATGAGATTAAGAGCTGAGGAGGGGAGAGTTTTGTTTTCTTTGGCAGAAATTAAAAAGCGATGCCCTTCTCTGGAGTTCAATGGCAAGAACTTGAAATGTTGTCTCATCTGAGGAAAACCAGATGGTTCTAAGGCTTTTAATTTCACTTTTGCTGACATTAACACTGTTATAGTTCTCTATTGGCCAAACCAGGGCAAGAAGTGGCAGAAAGGAAGGGAATGAAGTGGTGTGGTGTGGTGTGGTGTGGTGTGGTGTGGTGTGGTGTGGTGTGGTGTGGTG